>ML829792.1:103590-122975 GCA_009831015.1 Picea engelmannii
GTTTTCTGACAATGACTCGTCTATTCTACTTACACATAAGGAGAGTACTTTGCATGCACCTCCAGTGCAACATGCATATACTCTTGTGCTTCCATCAGTTTCAGACATCAGAGATGATTCCATACACTCAGATTTTGTACATGGAAATAAGAAGGTAGTACATATAGATAATAAGTCAACATCGAAGCTTTAGTAGATTCCCAAGAAGGCATGGACCACACTTCATCCAACAGGAAATCTTGCAGGGAATCCATTGGATTCGAGGAGGACTTGATCTCAGCATGAGGATTCTTCTCATGTACTTTCGACTTCAGAACCTACGATGCCCAAACATTGATATATGGTTCAATCTAATGATCCACATACCTACAATAAGGCTATGGGAAATCCATTATGGAAAGCAACCATGCAGGAGGAGCATGACTGTCTCCTAGGGAATCAGACTTGGCATCTGGTTCCACTTCCACCAGAAAGGAATACTTTCAGGTGCAGATGGATCCACAGGATCAAGAGGTACAAGGCCTGACATGTTTCCAAAGGACTTCATTAGATCCATAAATATTTCTACAGCTTCACAAAGACTTTCAGTGAGCAGAAGTTTCAAACTTTGTGGGATCATCTTGCAGTGAAGAACACAGTTGCCTAACAATTTTCATTTTCTTCTTTTGATACATTATTTTTTGAGGGGGGGTTTTGTTCCCACGTGGTTTTCCCTCTTTCCTCACTTTTATTCAGTTTTCATTAGTTGCATTGTACATGAGTACCTAATATGGCCTAGTAGTCATGACTCATTTTTTACTCCATAGTGATGTTCATGGGGGGTGTTGGAGAAATTTTTATTTTCGACACACTAGTTCAGTGGGAGTTAACTGAATAGTTCTATTTTAAACTTTCTAATCTTAGAACATCACTATTATGAATGTATTTATAATTATAGGATGTCATTTCCTATATGAGTGAAGATCACTCACTCATTGATTTGATCATAATAGACATTGATTCTCATTCTTCACTGTGTATCTCTCTTCCTTTTCTTGATAAGCTTTGTTTGTGTATGCTTTAGCTAGGTCTCCTGTGCAGGTTTCCATGAAACACTGACATGCCCTACCCCTTGGGACGGAAAAAAAAACAAAACAAACAAGATCTATTGCCACACAATTGTTCCTTCAACATTCTGGTTGCGAAATTACTACACATTTCTTCCTGTTAAGCATTTGGGAATTTCATCACTACAGTATTATTCAGGCTGGAGTAAACCCTGTAGGAGTTATAAAAAAAGAAAATAATAGTGGTACCACTGACACACTTATTTGGGACCTATCCCATTGGATTCCCCTTTTCTCCCTAATCATAGTCAAACCTTTCATTCTTAATCCTTTTTTTTCCAGTGGACCTGACCCCTTCTCAACTTCCCTATTTTGCTACCTATTCCATTATATTTACTTTTCACCTTGATCGTTGTGGTACATATCACTTATAAGTCATTTTTTGTGGTCCCACCCACCCATTTTTCCTTACCCGCACTTCCCCTCTCCAAATGGCCAACAATCGCAACCAAGACTTGCAAGCTTCCATCAATCAAGACCAAGAATCCATCCAACATATGACATCTGAGATTGGCTCTACCAATTCCTGCCTTGCACAATTCGAGACCCAAGTCCAACACAAATTTGACACCATGGAAGCCAAATTCATGAACCAATTTAACACCCTCTAGTCTTATGTCAATCAATTGTTGAACTGCCCTTCAGGTCCTTCCTCCTCAGACCAACCAGATGTTGTTGATTCTTCTCATTCTCTACATTTTCATTCCAACTCCTTTCATTGTGACCCCCATATTCCCCACGTTGAGGTCAATAAATTTGATGGCTTTGATCCTACGGGTTGGGTCACTCAAATGGAGCATTATTTTTCTCTGCATCGTATTACTGATGAGTTGGCCAAAATTTATTATGCTGTCCTCTATGTAGATCCTAAATGATGGCAATGGTGGAAATGGCATAAAAATTTACGTCAAGGGTATATTTCCTGGACCTAGTTTGTTTTAGAGATCTATGACCACTTTGACACTGACACCCACTATCTTGGTCGTTTGACCAAGTTGAAAGAATCAGGTATAGTGGAAGACTTTATAAATCATTTTGATCATTTAGCCTTTTGAACTGAGGGCATGTCAGATTGTTTCTTCCATGAATGCTTTATCAGTTTCCTAAAGGATGAAATTCGATCCCAGGTTCTCATGGCCCGCCCTCAGACTTGGCTGGAAGCTACTAAACATGCTAAAGAGGCCCAACAAGTTGTTTTTTCCCATAACAAAAAAACCTCTATTGTTCCTTGCCCTTGACACACTAATCCTAACCCCTTGTCACTCCCCTCAAGGTCCAGAAATTAACTAGGTCTGAAATGGTTGAATGAAAACTAAAGGGTCTTTTCTATAATTGTGATGAAAAAATATTTTTCAGGGCACAAGTGCAAGGAATACAATTTTTTTATGTTTCTGAATATTTTCCTAAAGAAAATGTGACAATTCCACTTGTTGAAGATCCCTCCCTTCCCGATGCTACCAAAGAGCCCGTTGACCCAACTGATGTTGAACCACTCATTTCCTTGCATGCCCTCACTGGATTCTCTCCTCCATAAACCCTCAAGCTCATTGGCTATATTAAGCATAGGAAGTTCATCATCCTTGTTGACAATGGTGGCACCCACAATTTTATTCGTTGTCACATTTCCCAGTAAACCAATTACTATATTTGTGTTGTCAATCATTTTCAAAACATGATAGCCAATGGTGGGTCCATGAAATGTGGTGGGCATTGTTAAAATGTACGTCTTCAAACTGGACATTACGAATTGAAATATCATATGTATTCCATTGAAATGGGTGGTTGTAACATTGTGCTAGTGTTGAATGGTTACACACTTTGGGTCCCATTCTTATGGATTTTAAGGAATTAACCATGCAATTCCAATAGTAGGGACAAATGTGTCACTTCCAAGGTCTCACAGCTGGTTCTTTGAGATCATCAGTTCCCATTTCATGGAAAATCTCCTCAAGAAAGGACATTCTGGTATTATTTCTCAACTCCATTCTATTTAAGCGGTTGAGACACCCTCTGTGCATCCTGACCTCCAAGCTATTCTCTCCAAACACCAATCTATTTTTTCCACTCCTAATATACTTCCACCTTATCATGGTGTTCATGATCATTCCATACCCCTTTTTCCTGGAAGTCTTCCTCCCAATTTTCTCCCTTATCGTCATCCCTTTTCCCAAAAGAATGAAATTGAGAAAATAGTGCATTAATTGCTCCAAGAATATGTTATCCTCCCTTATACCAACCCTTATTCTTCTCATGTGGTCATGGTACTTAAGAAAGAAGGTACTTGGTGCATGTGTAATGACTTCTTGACCTCAATAAACTCACCATCAACGACAATTTTCTCGTTCATTTCATTGATGATCTCTTGGATGGCTTGAATGGTACTCTGTACTTTACTAAAATTTATCTTCATTCTGGCTACCACCAGATACGTATGCAAGACACTGAAATTCCCAAGACTTCCTTTCAAACTCATGAGGGTCACTATGAGTTCTTGGTCATGCCCTTTGTTCTGTGTAATTCCCTCTCCACCTTCCAAAGCCTCATGAATCATGTCTTCCGTCCTTTTCTCCATCATTTTGTCTTAGTTTTTTTTTTATGATATTATCATGTATAGTAAATCTTGGCAATCCCATCTTCCCCATGTGGATCAAGTTCTCCATCTACTCTCGTAGCATAAAATTTTCCTCAAACACTCTAAATGTGCCTTTGGTGCCTCAAAATTTGAGTACTTGGGTCATATTGTTGGCAAGGTTGGTGTCCAGGTGGATCCTAAGAAGATTCAAGCAATGCAGAATTTGGCCATGCCCCAGGATTATCAAAATATTGCGTGTTTTTCTAGGTTTAACAAGCTATTATCACAAGTTTGTCCAAAATTATGGAAAGATTGTGGCGCCTCTCACTACTCCCCTTAAAAATAATTCTTTCAATTGGACTCCTACAACTGATCATGCATCTCAAGCATTGAAGGTGGCTATGTGAACTACTCCAGTTTTGGTCCTTCCTGATTTCACAAAGAACTTTGTCCTATAATGTAATGCCTTTGGGAGAGGAATTGGAGCATTCCTTATCTAAGAGGGTAGACCTTTGGCCTTTACCAACAAACAATTGTTAGAACTCCATTTGGGCCAATCAATCTATGAAAAGAAAATGTTGGCTATTCTTCATGTAGTGGATCTTTGACACCTTAATCTCTTGGGGCAATGCTTCCAACTTAAGACAGATCATCAAAGCCTCAAGTATTTTTTGGAGCAATGACCTTCCTCTCCAGAGAAACAAAAATGGGTAACTAAGCTCTTTGGATATGATTTTGGTATCATTCACAAGAAAGGCAAATAAAATGTGGTTGCTGACACTCTTTCTCGAAAATATGAAGATGAAGGGTCCCTTTTCTCCCTATACTTCATTGTACCAAATTGGCTCCAAGTTTTTCACCAGGAATGGCTACAAGATCCTAAAATTTCACATATGATCCAACAATTCTAAGACAATTCTCCAGTTTCCCCAGGGTACTCTTAGCACAATGATGAGATTTTCTACAAAGGTTGTTTGTATTTAAGTAAACAATCACAACTTAAATCCATGGTGCTTTCTAAGCTTCATGCTACATCCATAGCTAGGCACTTAGGGTTTACCAAAACCTATGACAGGGTCAAACGTTATTTTTTTTGGGATGGTATGAAAAAGGAAGTTCACACTTTTGTGGAAGAATGTGATGTTTGTCAAAGTAACAAGGGAGAAACAATCAAATCCCCTGGAACACTCCAACCTCTTTCGATTCCACCCACTATTTGGAGGGACATCTCTATGGAGTTTATTTTGGGATTACCTAAATCAGAAAATAAGTCAGTCATCATGGTGGTAGTTGATCATCTTTCCAAGTATGCTCTTTTATGTGCTCTTCAACATCCATTTACACTATCCACTATGGATCAACTTTTCATGGATCATGTCTTCAAGATTCATGGCATGCTTCATTCTATTGTTTCTTATCAAGATCCCACTTTCACCAACAATTTTTGGCAAGAACTATTCAAGCTACAGGCATGTGTTTGGAGAATTATTTGAGGTGTTTTTCCTCTAAAGGGAAAAATCAATGGGCTCAATGGTTACCATTAGCTGAATGGTGGTACAACACTTCTTACCATACATCTACTCGCATGACTCCTTTTGAAGTAGTATATGGAAAAACGACATATTTCATTCTCTCCTAAATGCCAGGTGTCTCGAAGGTTCATGCAGTTGACCAAACACTTATAGTTAGAGAAGATATTCTCTGTACCCTCAAAGATAATTTGGTCATGGCTCAGAATCACATGAAGAAACAAGTTGATCAAGGTCACTTGGAATGTCAATTTGCTGAAGGAGACCATGTATTTCTTCGACTGCAACCTTATAAACAAACTTCACTCAAGGTCGAACATTTTCAGAAACTGGTGCCCAAATTGTATGGTCCTTATATAGTTCTCAAGTGCCTGGGATAGGTGGTCGATCAATTAGCTTTTCCTAGTTCTTCTAACTCCATCTTGTTTTTCATGTCTCCTACTTAAAGAAGGTGATTGGAATTAAGTGCCAAACTCAAAACAACCTTCCCAAGTTGGATGAAGAATTATCCATCTGGTTGCAGCCACAAGCAGTTTTGGACCAGCATGAGCGTTGTCTTTGTCAGCACACCATCAAGGAAGTGTTATTCTAGTGGAAAGATATAACTCCAGCAGATGCCGTCTGAGATCTAGCTAGCATTCTGCAACAATTTCCTCATCTCAAGCCTTGAGGATAAGGATGATTTTAAGGGGGAGGGCATGTTAGGAACCTAACCTACCTAACCCCTCAAGTAGGTAGAATAATATATTTCCATGTAATAAAGGTCAATATTAATAAGGCCTAGCGATAAGGAGGAATAAGTCAAATGTAAGAAGACCTAATAGAAGATTTTGCTTCTAGAAGGATCTTCCTCTAGATTGTTCCTCTGGATAGATAGATTTAGTATAAATAAGAGTATAGGGTACGATAACTTTTTTATTGGATATTGTTGTAATAGATCTATGCTCTGCTCGAAGTTTCCCCCTTGAAGAGGCAAGTGAACATTGTTATCATTAATCAATGTGATCTTTCTTGTGTTATTTTGGTATTGTTTTGGTTATATCATTGTTGTTATGCCATTTCTAGATAAAATATTTCTATTCCACATATGATTTTATATCTGGAATACTACAAGTTCTAGGTTGCAACAAGGTGAAGCACTCGGGTGTGTTGGATGGCCTAGGGAAACCTATATCAGCTTCACAACATGCAGTTGGTTGAGAATTTTTCCATCATTATGTCTCTGTGTCGTGCATCACCGAGAACAATAGTTGAGTTGAGTTGGGTTGTTGGAGGAGTGGGTTGTTCACAACCTTTAGATGAGGTGACTCTTCATAGAGTTACAATATCCAGTTAATAGTAGTATGACTTGATAGTCAAGAAGTGGGTGTATGGTGTCTTGAAGTAGAGGTATTAAAGGTGCGGATATGGAAAGTCATTGGAGATTATTTCATCCAGTTGCATGCAAAATTTGGGACTTGGACAGATTTCTGAAGTGGACGGATGGACTCAACCTTGTATCATAGAAAAGGTCTTACACGTTTGTGGAGCTGCGGATGGTAATTGAGGAGATTTTATGTGTAGAGTCGGTTTCTTGGGAAAATGGAATCCAAATATAGTAGACTTAAAACATGGGTCAAGCCAAGGATGTCATTGGAAAGGTATGGCTTATTTGAGAATGTAGGCTTCGATAGTTAGTCATAATTTCATCTAGCAATTTCTGGAAATACAATATAAGAAGTTTAAAAAACATCCAACTTTTCGAGTGGACACTCCATCGATCATTAGGGACATTTCAATATAACATATTTGATTTTAAGTTCTTTCATTTCCTAAGTGTTGCAGTGAGTTATTTGAAGGGAAGTTGGATGACTTGGTGGTTCCACTGCAATCCGTTTCCACGGTGAAAATCGATAGATTTGAGGGTGATTCAAGTGGTGCAAATTCAAAGAAGTCTTGAAGTAGTTTGGGAGGCCTTGGTTGGGAGAAGGTGGACTTAGGAAGATTTGGATAAAGCCATGGAGGTGGCTTGAGGAAGTTTCCTAACTCTTTTATGAGGCGCATTGGATAGGTTGTTGCGGTGAAGTAGGAGGTGAAGTATGTACGTGGCAAGTTTGAGAGAATAGATGAGGTTCCTTGGTGCTTGGTGCCTTAGCCAGATTCATTGGGTCATGCAATGAGTTGATAGTCACAATGATAGTTCCAAATATTGGATGCAGTAGTACATTGGGATCATATTCTAACAATTTACCGATGAAGGTTCGTTGCAAAAACGTCTAAAGCACGACGAAGCCCACAACCCATTTTCTGTCATGTCATAGTTGTTGCAATTATGTTGAACTATGGTTTTGTTGTACGTTCAATATAACACTCTATTGTCACAAGACAGACAAAACCTTTTGTCATACAATCTACAACTGTTCGTTGAAAATACAATTTTTTTCCATTGCAAGTTCGTCATCAGAGAGGCCAACCTACAATGAACATGGACCAATATTGACCAATGTCCACAACCATTGTCACTGTAGGTTTGTTGTACAATTGAACAATTCTTTTCACCAATTTGTCGAAAGAAAGAACAACTTATGATGAACTTGGAAAACAACCAACCACTGTCCAAATTCATTATCATTGTACGCCCGTTGTAAGATTGACTATAATTCACTATATGTTTGTTGGACACGAAATTTTTGAATACAATTTTGGATAAAAACCTAAGTAGGAAGAAAGGGTGCAAAAGGAAGAAAATGTGCAGAAGGAAGAAAGGGTGCAGAAGGGCACACAAGGACGCAGATAGTGCAAAGAAAGAAGGATAAAGAAAGAAAATGAGAGAAGGAGGCACAAAAGGACGACAGTGAGACTTTCCATAAATAGAATAACAATAGAAAATTTGTATAAAGAACGAGCAATAAAAGCAGGAAAACATCAAGTTAACTGAATTTGGATATGCCATGCATTGTAATGGGTTATTTTGGGATAGATGATAATAGTGTTTTAAGCCTAGATGTTGGGTATAAATATGCAATGGTATTGTGATATTAGTGTGTGTAGAAGGGAATCAATGTTATGAAAAGATCAGGAATGTAATAGACAATTAGTAAGAAAGAAGATGAATAAAGAAGGATTTTAGAGAGGATATTGTGTCTTGTGATTCTTTTACTTGTCTATATGCGTTTATGAATGATGCTATTATTTGTAGAATAGAGTTAGTCTATGGATAAATTATGTTGTAATGTTCATGTATGGTTGTGATAATATAGGTAATAATCAAGACCGTACTTAAGCTAGAGGATAAGGAAAAATGATTCACACCTCTGCTTCTTATGGACCTCCCAATAGATACCTTGGGTGAGACTTCATTTGATCAAGTAGGTGGTGTCGAAAGGGCCGGTGTCTTGAGTTTTTTTTTGTCACAATTTAGCTGAACCTTGGGTCTTACAACCCATGCGAAGACCAAGATATCCCAACAAATGGTTCAGTTTCTGGGACTGAGACATTATGATTAAGGGAATGTTTTGGAGGATGACTAAGAAGGAAATCACAGACTATATGAAATGAAAAGAACAAGAATTTGCACGACAAGAGAAAATGAACCCTTAGATGTGTAACAAGAAATGGATGTAAAAGTATGTGTTCATGGACTTGCAAGAGATTTGCTTTGGCGAATTCCCAGACATTCTGATAGAGTGGCTAGAAAAAATGGTCGAGAAGATTGGAAGGTTTAGTGCTACGAAACCAAAGAATTGGACTCCTGAATTGATAAAGCAACTGAATTATGTAAGTAACCAAACTACTTGAGCAATTGTTTTTTGGTTAGATAGTGTATTAGGGGGTTATATTATAGAATTTTTAGTAGATTGCATTCAATCACATAGTGTTGCAGAAATAAATGTTTTTAAGGGAACACAAGGTAGGTTCTTGAAATCATTAAATATGTGGATAAATATGTTGTTATTTGAAAACCATGTGATGATTATGAAGTCTGATAGCTAATGGGGATTCACGCACATAGGGGGAGATGGAGGATGAAATATGAATCATTTGAGATAAGGAATCAATGAACAAAGAAGGAAGAGACTAAGGATGCAAGAAGGAAACATACGAGAGGAAGAGTGCAATTTTGGAGAATTTCATGGAGGAAGAAGGGATAAGAGGCAAAAAACTGGGGCTATGAGAGAAGATAAACACAGTGAGTTGGAAGAAAGTGAACCTTGTGCACATATCCGAATCGTGGAGATACCATATGGAGGAGGAAAAGAAGAAGAGTCTCACTCCAGTCCCATAATAGAGGAACCCAAAAGTCCTACTCAGACAAGATCCTATGTTGAATCCATGACCCCATGTGCATCACCAGATTCATATATAACAATTGAATACTTGCCAAAAGTTATCATCATTAGTCAAGGATTACATAGTAGTAGTAGTTAGAATAGTGGGAGTAGTATGCAGAGTCAAAATCAGAGTCCACCAACATCACCGAGAGGAGGGAATACACAAACCAACATGGAAGGAATAGACAATACAATTAGACTTATGATATTCAAAGGAGTAGGATCAGAGGATTCGTAACAACATTTGTTTTTCTATGAAACAATTTGGGCCTCTAAAAACATACAATATGATGTTGTAAAAATTGCACAGTTAGCAACGACATTTAGAGTTCGTGCATTGGTATGGTATATGGATTTACAAATAATTACGCCTACGAGACAAGCCATGACCTTGGGAGAGATAAATAAAGAACTATTAAAGGAGTTCAAAAATCCAAAGTCAAAGTCGCAGTACATCACTGAACTCAAATAAATCAAATTGGTATAATAAAAGTTTGTATGAGAATACAATCAATGCGCAGAAGGGCACATAAGGACACAGATAGTGCAAAGAAAGAAGGATAAAGAAGGCAAGTGAGAGAAGGAAGCGCAAAAGGATGACAGTGCGACTTTCCATAAATAGAAGAACAATAGAAAAGTTGTATAACAAATGAGGAATAAAATAAGGAAAACATCTAGTTAACTGAAGTTGGATATGCCATGCATTGTAATGGGTTATTTTGGGATAGATAATAATAGGGTTTTAAGGCTAGATGTTGGGTATAAATATGTCACGGGATTGTGAGATTAGTGTGCATAGAAGGGAATCAATGTTATGAAAATATCAGGAATCTAATAGACAATTAGTAAGAAAGAAGATGAATAAGGATTTTAGAGAGGATATTGTGTCTTGTGCTTCTTTTACTTGTCTCTATGCATTTATGAATGATGATATTAATCGTAGAATAGATTTAGTCTATGGATCAATTATGTTGTAATGTTCATGTATGGTTGTGATAATCTAGGTAATAATCAAGATCATACTTAAGCTAGAGGATAAGGAAAAATGATTCACACCTCCGCCTCTTGTTCCCTTACTACTACAAAAACCTAGTTCTTGTAGTCCTAATAGATACCTCGGGTGAAACTTCATCTACTCAAGAAGGTGGTTCCGAAAGGGCTAGTGTCTTGAGGGTTTTTTGGTCACAGTTTAACTGAATCTTGGGTCTTACAACCCATGCGAATACTAGGATATCCGAACAAATGGTTTTGTTTCTGGGACTGAGACATTGTGATTAAGAGAATGTTTTGGAGGCCGAATAAGAAGGAAATCATAGACTAGATGAAACAAAAAGAACAGGAATTTGCACAAAAAGAGAACATGAACCCTCAAATGAGTAACAAGAAATGGATGTAAAAGTATGTGTTCCCAGACTTGCATGAGATTTTCTTTGGCAAATTCCCAGACATTCTGATAGAGTGGCTAGAAAAAATGGTCGAGAAGATTGGAAGGTTTAGTGCTACGAAACCAAAGAATTGGACTCCTGAATTGATAAAGAAACTGAATTATGTAAGTAACCAAACTACTTGAGAATTTTTTTTTTGGTTAGATAGTGTATTAGGGGGTTATATTATAGATTTTTCAGTAGATTGCATTCAATAACACAGTGTTGTAGAAATACTTTTTTTTAAAGGACCACAAGGTAGGTTCTTGAAATCATTAAATATGTGGATAAATATGTTTTTTTGTGAAAAGCACGTGATGATTATGAAGTTTAACAGCTAAATGGGCTTCAGGAACATAGGGGGAGATGGAGGATGACATGTGAATCGTTTGAGATAAGGACGAAATAAACAAAGAAGGAAGAGACTGAGGATGCAAGAAGGCAACATACGAGAGGAAGAGTGCAAGTTTGTAGAATTGCATGGAGGAAGACGGTATAAGAGGAAAAAAACTAGGGCTAGGAGAGAAGAGAAACACAGTGAGTTGAAAGCAAGTGAACCTTGTGCACAAATTCGAATCGTGGAGATACCATATGGAGGGGAAAAAGAAGAAGAGTCTCAGTCTAGTCCCATAATAGAGGAACCCATAATTCCTACTCAGACAAGATCCTATGTTGAATGCACTACCCCGTGTGCATCACCAGAGTCATATATAACAATTGAATACTTGTCAAAAGTTATCATTGTTAGTGAAGGATTACATAGTAGTAGTAGTCAAAATAGTGGGAGTAGTATGCAGAGTCAAAATTAGAGTCCATCAACATCACCGAGAGGAGGGAATACACAAACCAACATGGCGGGAATAGAAAATACACTTAGACTTTTCAAATTCAAAGGAGTAGGATCAGAGGATTCATAACAACATTTTTTTTTTTCTGCGAAACAATTTGGGCCTCTAAAAACATACAATATGATGTTGTAAAAATTGTGCAATTAGAAAATACATTTAGAGGTTGTGCGTTGGTATGGTATATGAAGTTACAAATAATTTTGCCTATGAGACAAGCCATGACCTTGGTAGAGATAAAGAAAGAACTATTAAAGGAGTTCAAAAATCCAAAGTCAGAGTCACAATACATCATTGAACTCAAATAAATCAAACAGGTACAATAAGACTCTGTATGGGATTATGATCAATTCTTTAAGGATGTAATGGGGAGACTAACATTCCAAATCCCGGATCAACAACATCAAGAGTGGTTTATTGTTGGACTTCTACCACACATTCAGAGACAACATAATGGAAAGGATTGGTTTAGATATTTGAAATCACATTCTCATTTGAACATGAAGCCACCTCCATACATACAACACTATAGGCCATCCGTACAAAGATCTTGTCGAAGGTAGATTTGGTAGAAGAAGAACCCTTAGGGAGTGCGCACAAAGACAAATTAACGGTATAAAATATATTTGAATGATATAAAGTTACGGAGGATGAATACGTGGATGAAGATCCTAGGAATGTGTAGGTACTAGAAACATAAGGAAACCGCGTAGTAGAAGGGCTAGAGCTGGTATCCGTCACATACACACAAATTATAAAGAGAAAGAAAGTTAACATTGGGAAAATGAGGAATCTTAAGTTTACGCAGATATGAGACTATTGAAATGTTGAGACAATTGAGAAGGTGGCATACTTATTACGGGAATATCATGACTTATTTTAAACCACATTTTCCAAGATGAAAGGGATTGCAAGTGATTTAGGTGAGATAAATATTCCACTGAAACTTGGAGCAAAGCCAATACAACAAAGACCCTATAGATTGAATTTGAGATACAAGGTGAAGGTGAAGGATGAAATAGAAAAGATGATATATACAAGAATTATTGAACCAGTAGAAGAATTAGAATGGATTATCCCAATGGTGGTGCAGAACAAGAAGACCACATGAATTCATATATTCCTGGATCTAAGGAAGTTGAATTATGCATTCTTACATGACCCATTCCCAACACCATTCAAGGATGAGGTACTGGAGAACCTAGGAGGTCAATAAATGTATTCTTTTACTGATGGATTATCTAGGTACCATTAGATAAAAATTGCACAGGAGGATAGATACAAAACCACATTTGCAATAGAATGGGGTAGTTATCAGTAGACGGTGATGCCATTTGGGTTGAAGAATGCCCCTGCAATATTTTCTAGAGTGGTAATGGAAACATTCAAGGAGTTCATCCATAAATTTTTGGAAGATTATTTATATGATTGGATGATGTTCATTTTGCTACAGGACCATGTAGAAGTACTTCAAATTATGTTAGATTGATGCAGGAAATGATAGATATCACTGAACTTGAAGAAATGTATCTTCTTGGTACCATTTGGAATTCTACTAGGACATGTAGTGTGCAAGAAAGGCCTATTGATTGACCTAGCCAAGATCACAGTTATTATGGAATTAGCGTCGCCGACATCGATCAGAAAACTAAGAGAAACTTTGAGACATACAAGATATTATAGGAAGTTTGTCAAAGGATATGTGTAGATTACAACACCCATGGAGAAGTTATTGAAGAAGGAATCCAAGTTCCAATGGAATGCAGACTTCTAGAAAGGGATGGACATATTAAAATAAAGACTGGTCACTGAACCCATTTTAATATTTCCAAACTGGAAAAAGGAGTTCCATGTCCATGTTGATGCATAATCCATTGCATCAGGCACAATACTCTCACAACCTAAAGAAGGCGACATCGACCACTCGATTGTGTTTGCAAGTAGGAAGCTATATCTATCAGAAAAAAAATTATACCACTACAGAACGAGAAGGCTTGGCCATGGTCTATGCACTCTAAAAGTTCAGACATTACTTACTTATGTCTCATTTAAATATGTATACATATCATTATGCACTAAAGTACTTAGTCAATAAGCCTGTCTTAGTAGGAATAATCTACAAATGGTTGTTACTATTTAAAAAATATGACTTTGAGGTCATAGTGAAACCATGGAAGCTGAATGCAGGACCTAATCATTTCTTGTGCATACTACCAGGAGAGGATGCATGCAATTTATATGATAATTTACCAGATGCGAAGTTATTTTCAGTAAGAATGGTGGATGATCACTTCACAGACATTATGGAGTTTCTAAATACAGGTGCAACACCCTCTGAAATAATAATTATACAGAGGAAACATTTGGTAGTGAGAGAAACAGACTATCAGTTGATTGTAGGAAACTTGTACAAGATAGCGGTAGATGGAATATTGAGGAGGTGTGTACTGGAACATGAAAGGTCATTTATACTGGAGGAAGAGAATGATGGGATTGGTATAGGACATTACATAGGAAAATCTACGAGATTTTTTTTTTTATGTGCAGGGATTTGGTGGTCCACATTGCACAAAGATGCGAAGGAGTATTGTCATTCCTGCGATGTCTGCCAATGAGAGGGTAAACCATCTAGGCATGATGAAATGCCATTAAATCCACAAGTTACATTACAAGAATTCGATAAATGGGCCATTGACTTTGTAGGTCCGATCAACCCACAAGAAAGGATATTAGGAGCACAATACATCATTACTGCGACAAAGTATCTAACCAGGTGGGCGAAAGTAGCACTAGTTCCTGATTACACTATCGAGAATGTTGCATGGTTTCTATTCGAGAATGTAGTCACCGGGTTTGGATGTCCATTAATATTCCTTAACGATCAAGGTACACACTTTCTGAACACAATAATTTCCGCACTAACTGAGGAATTTCAGATTCATCATCAGAAAAGTACACCATATCACCCTCAGGCCAATGGCACAGTGGAAGCATTTAATAATATTTTGGAGAATGATTTGACAAAGATACGAAATGTTGAGAGAGATGATTGGTATTTACACATCCCCATAGTATTATGGGAATACTTAACTACCAACAAGAAGTTGACAATGAAGTCACCTTTTCGATTGGTATATGGACAAGAAGTAGTGATTCCAATGGAGTTCATTGTACTTAGTATGTGCATTGCATCCATCATTGAACTCTTAAACATGGGTGCAATAGAGGAGACATTGGTGCAGTTAGTCCAGCTTAAGGAGGACAAGTTTTTGGCAGGATTCCAACAGTAGGTGTAAAAATCCAGAGAGAAGGCCTCCCATGATAGACACATTAAAACCAAGAAATTCCAAGTCAATGACTTGGTACTACTTTATGAAAACAAGTATCTACAACACCTCGGGAAATTCGGCATGCACTGGTTAGGAAACACATAAAATATCAAGAAGGAAGGAAACTCTTCGCCATTGTTACATGCAAAGCAGGAGAAAATAGAGCTGAGATCCTCAAACCAAGTTAAAATGACCCACACAGGCACATAGTGTTCGTCCAAAAATCTTGCATACAGTGAAAATGTCACGCCCAAGAGTATGAGGACCACCTGATGTCACAAGGAAACAATCAAAAGAAACAATGGATGTGGAGGTCGAAGAAGTGGTTAGACCTTCAGCTCTGACACCACCCAAAATTTTTCACATATATTATTTTCCTCCAAGGAAAGATGACGGACCCACCATTACAGTACCAATGAATTCCAAATATCCATTTCCCATAGCACTGGTACTGAAGGGGGTCATGCAAGATGAGGACATACTTGGCAAGGTGGCCAACTTGAAATTTATGGACCACGACATCACAGACAAAACAAATTTCCCTGAGTTGGCAAGGGATCAATACTTATGCACAAATATTGACCTAGGGACAAGTAAAACTCAGGTGGAAGCAAACGAATGGGTGTCAGGCTTATAGAAATATGGTATTCTAAAATTGTTCAAAATTACACATTTCAGATGCAGTAACGAAATAAATGCATGTGTCAAGGTATTTCTCAGTTGTGTCCATGGGGGGACACTTTGGCTAGATCCCCCAGTTTCAATTGATATAATTCTAGTTGCACACATTACAGGGTTGAGAAAAGCAATAAAAGACTCGTCTTTACTATTCCTCAAAATGAGAGAGCACCCCCTCTCCGAGAGAATCAAAGACAACTACAACACATTTAGAGGAAAACATGGTATCGATGTAAATAACATCAAAGACCAATAGGTTAGGTTCATGAAGCAGGTTCTTGCCTGCAAACTATTGTGTAAATGTTGGAAGGATGAGGAACTAATGACAGTCATCGCCACGATAGAGAGATGCAAGGAAGGCGTACAGATGAACTGGGAAACCTTCCTTGTCAATCAATTTTTGCAGGACTGCACAGAGGCCCAGGAAAAAGAGGAAAAATTTCATTATGTGTGGATACTTATTGTTATTGTGTTGGACAAATGGAAAGATCCCTCGTTTTACCAACACATGCATGTTTCAGGTCACATCCCGTTGGCTGCTAGATATTCCAACTTATGGAACTCCCCTGTCGGGAGATGACAGATGGATATAGAGTATTTATTTTACTCATATTTACAGTTCATCACCAAATTAGTAGATACTACAATGCGTATTCTAGAGGAGGTCGTTCTTTTCTACCAGAATGTCACGCTTTTCAAAGATGGAATGCACCACCTCTATGTGCAAGCCAAAAAGGATCCGTTGTGCCTGGAATTACCAACCAATTATTGGTTGATAGTAGAATAGGTGCATTCGATAATTAATTACTAGGAGGACGAATCGAAGCATCCAACCGATAAGCCAGGGTCCTCCCAAGAGGATGAAGACCAAGGGAAAAGAAAGGTAGAGGAAGGGGATCAGACAAATGGTGCAGACAAGCACTCAGGCCAATCGAAAGTCCCCAAAGTTAGCCTCAAAAGGAAATATTAGGAGCCATAACAGACAAGAGGGTAGAACACAAGAAAGTAAAAACACATCACTAGGTCCCATTTTTTATTTTGACTAATGATTATATGTATCAAATTGGGTACCTGATCCAAGATTCCACTGAAGAACATTGAGGGGAAGCTGTGAAAAAGGATGAGGACCACCAGAAGAAGGTACATAATCAGTTGGGAGTCATGAAACAACTTTTAGAAACAAAATGCATTGTGAAAGACCCCAAGGCAAGGGACGACCCATCCACAGTTTAATAGAGGTCGCTGCACATGAAGCTCTAATCCAACCCTCAGGGGAACATTGCACTATACATATTGAGGCAGCCACACTGAAATTACCAGCGAGGACATTGCAGGAATGGATTGTGGAATTAGGCCAAGTCAGTATCATCATCTCTATATTATGAATCCAAAGGGTAGAGGAACTCCAAGCACAATTTGTACAAGAGATAAGGCATTGAGGTGACACCGCACACTGAGACTTGGTCAAATTGAGGGATGAAAGTGCTTAGATACAAGTGCAGTATGATATGACATTGCGACAAAAGAAGTATCTTGAAGGAAGAATGGAGGAAATTATGAAGACATAGGAGAGCACAGAGGAGAGGGAAACGAAAGCCCAAAAGGAGAAGTATGACACAGACACAATGGTACAAAAGACACAGATCGCAGTACAAAAATTATACAATAAAGTACCCGAATTCCCCTTAGTTGTAGAGGCCACGATGGAAGAACAATTGTTGAATATTGGCGAAGTTATGAAGAGATTCAGAGAGCAGATACAAGATTTTCAATTGTAGAACATGCCATGAATGCCACCTGAGGTTCGCGAGGGTAGACTACAAACGACAACACTAGTCATTTCCAAGATTAAGAAATTTTACAATGAATGCACATGAATTTGTGAAGAGAGTGCCAAATTTTGGGAAGAAGTCATGGGAGATCTATAAATGAAGGCCGTAGAGGCCAAAATGCGAGCATCACAAGAGCATGCTAATGAGGCGGTAGAAAAGGTGACAAAATTACCACCATTTGAGTGGATGGTAGCCATTTTTTCATAGAGATAGGCGTCTATCGAAGTAGAAATACTCAGGGACCAAAAAATGGTCCTTCAACAAAGACTTGGACCTAAACAAGAGAAAGCAGTTCGTATTGTTGGTCACTTGGCCAATGTACAGGGAAAATTCAAACAAGTCGCGACTAACACAAAGAGTAAACTTCAAGACTCGACCGAGTAGACTTTGGAGGAGATTACAAAAATAGGGGCCACCATGGTTACAGAGGTAGAAGTGGCTAATTCGATCATGCCAAAAACTCATTGCAGAGTGGAAGAACATGAAACAAGCATGAGTGGCTTGGGATGACCCATAGGTGAGTGTTGGGGTCCTGTTGGATAGGTATTTTTTGAATATAATTTTGGCAAAAACCTAAGTATTAAGAAAGGGTGCAGAAGGAAGAAAAGGCACAGAAGGAAGAAAGGGCACAAAAGGAGGAAATCATGTAGAAGGAAGGAATCATGCAGAAGGGCACAAAAGAATGCAGATAATGCATAGATAGAAGGATAAATCAAGCCAACAAGAGAATAAAGCGTAAAAGGACGACAATGCGACTTTCCAGAAATAGAAAAACAACATAAGAGTTGTATAAAGAACGAGGAGTAAAAGAAGGAAAACATCCAATTAACTGAAGCTGGATATGCCATTTATTGTAATTGGTTATTTTTTGATAGATAATAATAGGGTCTTAAGCCTAGATGTTGGGTATAAATATTTAATGGGATTGGGAGATTAGTGTGACTAGAACGGAATCAATGATATTAAAAGATAAAGAATGTAATAGAAAATTAGGAAGAAAGAAGATGAATAAAGAAGGAGATGTAACATCTCGTTCTACTGAGCACACTTATGTTGACTTGTTCTTTGAGGACACTTGCATGCAAGTGATCCAGTTATGGTAAATTATGATTCCATTCCAATTATGAGTTATATATGATGATGATGATGTATTGTGATCCATTGTTAGTTTTAGATGTATATGTATTGACAAATAATATTAAGAGTTTTCTTAAGTGTGTAGGACACATGACACGTTATGGATGCTGATGGAAACAATGGATTCCTTGGACTCCATATTGAGTCAGGGAGTGTATTGTATTTTGATTGATTATTTCATTTATGCACATGTGATATATGATTGATTACTGTATGATTTAGGCATATGGATTATTGACATTGTTTTTGTCAATGGATGCAAGATTGACGATGCTTTCTAATATGACTCACATAAGAAGTAAAGGGGCCATGCAAAAAAAAATAGACATTTGAGGGAGAAGTGTGGTAACGTCCCTGTCACAGCCTACTAGAACTACCACCGTAACCTGAAATGTAGGTTAATGATTACCTAGTTCAAGAGGTACATGATTTCGTGAGAGTAGACTGAGACAATCACTCATGAGGAAATATAAATGGCACACAATAAGTCATAATCCTTATTCCTTAGAAGCCCTTAGTCTCTCACAAGGTTGATCGAGTGGAGTTTTGACTCCAAAGGTCAGATAAACTTCCAAAACTAGTATAAGGTGAGTGGAACCCTTGGAGCATGGAGGTACGTCTTG
>ML829793.1:18774-30010 GCA_009831015.1 Picea engelmannii
ATTTCAGATAATAAGCCTCTTCGAGGGGGAAACCTCCTTTTACCCCACTTAAATGTTCAAGTACAAGATTATTTAAAATGAAAATGTCTCCTTGGTATATATAGGAGACTAGGAGGTATAATTACAACTAATGGCCTAAAGCCAACATAAATAAAATAACATTACTAAAATAATATGCCCCAATTAAGGGGTAATGAGCCAACATTAGGGCTTAACAATGAAGAATTTATGCAACACTGAGGCATAAACCAAGCTTGTGCTAACAACTTCAACACATTGAGGATCAATGTTGACTCTATCATTTGATACAATATGACTGAGTAACTTTCCTTCCTTCATAGAAAAATGATATTTTTTAGGATTTAGTGACAAACCATATTTTTTACATTTAGTGGAAGTCTTCTTAAGATGTTTTAAATGATCTTCATTTGATTTAGAAAAAAAATAGTAAGATCATCTAAATATATCACAACATATTTTTCCTTTTCTCCCACAAATGCTATTTCCATTTCCCTCTGAAATGTTTCTCCTGAATTCATTATTTCAAAGGGGATTTTTCCATACATTAAGGTTTCCCATGGTGTGGTAAACACAGTTATCTCTCTGTCTTTTTCATGCAAAACAATTTGGTTATAACCTGAAAACCCATCAATCATTGAAATTCTATTAGAACCAACTACATTGTACAAAACATGGTCCATTTTAGGCAGAGGATAATTATCCTTTAATGAATACTTATTGAGGTTTCTAAAATCAACACAAAGTCTAATTTCACCATTCGTTTTTCTAACAGGTACTAAATTTGCAACCCAAGAAGAGTATCTCAAAGGAACTATAATTTTTGCATCCAATAACTTTTTAAGCTCCTTTTCAATGACTGGGAATAGGATTGGATTTACCTGTCTTAATTTATGTCTAAATGGTTTAGATCCTACCTTGAGAGGAATTCTGTGTTGAATAATACCAGTGTCATAAGTTTCCAGATCTTCATAAGACCAAGCAAATACTTCAGTAAATTATTTGAAAAAATCAATATAGTTGACGTTCTGATCACTAGACAGAAATTTGGAAAGTTTGATATGCCTTGGTTCTTGATCAGTCCCAATATTATGATATTCTACTTCTTCATTTTGAGGATGAACAATTGGTTTTACAACAACATCATCTTTGTAAAAAAACTTCTCCAAAGGCACCAATCCTTTTGGAATTTGATTATTTCTTAGTACCATCATTTTATGGTTAGCAATCATATCTTGCAATTTAGGATCTGGATGACTATTTTGATTAATTTGTTCATTGTTTTGGTCATCTTCCTGATCAATATGAGTTTCTAAAAATTCATCAATCATTTCCATTTTTTTTTAATATGTTGATCATCTTCAAACACTTGCTAATGTTTGACATTGTCAGGTATTGAAGGTCTGTATTTCATTTCAATTTCATATTTAAGAGTTGACACTTCAAGAGGTATGAAAGTACTTGTTTTTTTTTTTTGACGATAACGATTAGAGGAATTATATTAATGGTGGCAAAGCCACAAATCAATTACAATGGCAGGGCTACTCAGAGCTGCTGCCTACATAAACTGAGATACAATGCTAAAGTTGCTAGAATAACATAAACCCCAAACTCATTCAGATGCCTGAAACTAAGCTTATTTAGAGCCCTGGATTCTATACAAAATGCCAGGATGCTGGAAAACCAGAAGACCCTACATACTGATGTGTTACAGATCAAGAAGTTATCTACTTCCCAGAGTTTTCCCCCCATTCCAAGTTTAACTTGGACAACTTACCCTCCAGCTCACCAATTCTGTCCTCAAATTTCTCCTGAGGTCTCTTCAACTCTTGGTGAAGCTTGTCTAATTCCTCTGAGAAACCGATTTTGACAAAGGTTAAATCCTGCTCCAGCTGTTCCATTCTCCTCCCTGCTTCTGTATCAAGATTCTCCAGAAAGTCGAGCTGAAACTGGAGCGACTGCTTCAATTTCTCCAACGTGTCATCTAGTTGCTTCAGGCATTCCTCTACTGAGAGCGTTCGGCTAGAGCTCGCGGCCATTTCCTCTTCTCTTGCTCTGGTTCCTTTGACAAACCTTCTGCTACTCTGATCGTGCTTGAACGAGGAGTGCTCCTGGGCTGAGGCTGCGCGCGGATTTAAGCTATTTCCTCCTCCTGTAATCATTCTGTTAGCTTGTGCAATCCCCGAGAGGTATGGGCTCAGGGTCGCGCCTTCCCTTTCCATGTGGGTTGGTCGCTTGGTCTCCTTCTGCTCGATTCCCTCAATCGTGCGTACAGTCCCCTGAATCCTGGCGCGATCTATTCTTGTCCCATCCTTGCGCCCGATTTTGGATTTTTGCTGAGCGTGGGTTGAGTTCATGGGAGATCCACCGTGGATTGATGATCATTGACCATTGCTTGTCCTTGAGCCATCTCAATGCCTCTATTTGCCTCTTTGTCCGCAGCTTGATTTAGTTCTCTTAAAACATGAAGAACTTGGAACGAGTCAAGTCCCCTTAGGAGAAAGCGAATTCTGGCCAACAAGTTGTTAAGCTTTGTGTTTTGGGTGTCTTTTGAGAGAGCTATGGCTCGAATTAGCAAATGAGAGTCCCCGATGATGACTAAGTCCCGGATTCCATTTCTTTGGGCGTGGCACAGACCTTGCCAGAGTGCCACTGCTTCTGCTTGGTTATTGGAGTCTATGCCCAGACCAATTGCATATCGCACCATAATTTCTGTATTTGGCTTTTCTATTATACCTCCTCCACCTGCTTGGCCTGGGTTTCCCTTTGAGGCACTGTCAAATGATAGGATATAACAATCCCTTTCTCTTTTCCAATTGTCGAAGTCGCCTTTTCCTTTCCTGAATTCCCATTGTTCCGGGGTATTGGAGGGGGCTTTGTCCCCAAGATCTTTTTGGATTTGGAATTGATCACTCTAGAGCTCTTCTTGCTCTTCCATATTCCTGCTGTGAGTTGGGGGCCTTTGGTTGCTAGCCCATTCGCTAAAGAGAGATCTGATCCTGGTGCTCACTAAGGGGGCCCTCCTTTCCTTTTCTCGGAAAATTCTGCTATTTCTCTCCAACCATAGTCCCCAGAGGATGAATCTTGGGAGAGCTTGCCAGAGCCTTGAGGCAACACTTTGCTTCTTTTGACAGAACGGGAAAAGATTGGGCCAATAAAGGAGAAGGGAAGGGATATCTTGAGGGAGGGGGAGAGCTGTTTGCAAACCTACAGCCAGCTTCCAAACTTCTTTTGAGAAGTTACAAAAGAGAAGGAGGTGAATGGAAGTTTCTTCAGCTTGCTGACAGAAGGGGCACCTGAAGGGACCAGCCCAGCCTTTCTTTTGGAGATTTTCTCCTGTCTGTATGCTGCCATGACTTAGTGTCCAAAGAAACAGGTCAATCTTAGGGATGGTTGTCAAACTCCAGATGGATTTCCATAATGTTGGGTTGGGTGGAACGTGGGGATGGCTTAGAAGGGTAGAATATCCCAGCGAGGTTGAATAAGGTTTTGCCTCTCTTCCCCAACCTCTCTTGTCTCTCCCTATTTTCCTTAGTGGGGCTTTCCCATGCAGGCTTAATTTTAGCGAACCCCAATCAGAATCTAAATCCAGAGGAAGATTTCTCACTGCCCAGCCTTGCCATTATTTGTGCCTTCCCGTCCCCCAGGTAGAGATGTCGAAAAGCGTCCTCAGATTTTGCCGCTCCATCCAGGATTTCAGACGTTGGAGGTTCTGGTTCAATTCTAGAGGTGGGTCACCGAGTATGGAGTCTTCACAGATTTTAATTTGTTTCCCATTTCCCGGCACCCAAGTCAGTTGGGAAGTGAAGTGATCGATGACCTTCCGGCAGAGAGTGAAAATTGGAGATCCCGTTTGTTCACTTAAGGGGTGTTCCACGCATCTTCTCCTTGGACCTCTGAAATATTTTTTCCACAAAGCTTCCTTGCACCACGCTGTTTTTCCACTGATTATGTGCCATAACAGTTTTGCTCCAAGAGCAAGGTTCTGCACTTTAGCATTTTTGAGGCTTAGTCCTCCCTCCATAAGAGGCTTCGAAACCTCGTCCCAGCTTATAAGGTGGGTTCATTTGTTTGTCTTCTTTCCCCCTTCCCATAAAAACCGCCTTTGCAAGGCTTCCAATTGATTGATTGTGGTACCTGGAGCTAAAAGAAGTGAATTTTGATAAATGGGCACACTTGCTAGGACAGATTTGATGAGTACTATCCTCCCTGCTAAACTTAGCCAGTTTGCACCCCAAGAGGAAATTATGTTCTTTAGTTTGTCTAGGAGGTGGCTCCAGCTGGAAGTCCTTGGATTCGTCTTGGAGATAGGGACACCCAAGTAGGTGAAAGTTTCCCAATTTGTATGCCCTTCCATGCCCAAGATTCTGGAAATTTCCCTCATCTCAATGGGTGTAATGTTCCAACTGTAAATTTTACTTTTTGACTGGCTTATCTCACTTCCCGACACTGCAGCATAGGCATCCAACTCCTCTTTGAATCTTTTTGCTACTAGACAGCTTGCCCCTCCCAGGAGCAATGTATCGTCTGCAAATTGCGCGTGGTTGATTTCTTTCACACCTTGGGCTATCTGTAAACCTTTGAGGTTGCTGCTGGTTCTGGTGTTCTCTAACTGGTAGCTTAGGACTGAGGCTTGTATTGCGTAAATCAAGGGCGATAAGGGACAACCCTGACGTAACCCTCTGGACGCCTTGAAAAAACTAGTCACTCTCCCATTTACCATTGCGGCTATCCATGGCGAATCTATACAAGCTCTTATCCAATTCACAAAGGTTTCATCAAATCCAAACTTCTTCATTACTTCAAAAAGGAAATTGTGATTAACTTTGTCAAAAGCATTTGCCAAATCGAGTTTGATGATCATACCTTTGTCCTTCCTGCAGAGGCTTGAATGAAGAGATTCTTGGACTAGGATTATATTGTCTGCGATTTGCCTTCCTTTGATGAAACCTCCTTGGTTCTCCGGCACTATGGATGGGAGGATGTTCTTAAGCCTGTTTGCAATTACCTTGGTGAGAATTTTGTAGCTCGTGTTACAAAGGGATATCGGTCTGAAGCGACTGAAGTTGAGCACTCCCTTCTCCTTGGGGATGAGTGCCAGGAAGGCTGAGTTGGTGCCGCCTCCCAGTTTACTGCTTGCATATGATTTATTTATCTTTTTAGTGAGGTCAGACTTTATGATTTCCTAGCAATGCTGGAAAAATCTTGCTGTAAATCCGTCCGGTCCAGGGGCTTTGTCCGTATGCATTTGATCAAGTGCTTCTTTAATTTCTTGCTGCGTGACTTCCTCCAGAAGTTTTCAATTGACATCATCTTTTATGAGTGTTGGAACAACTGTAAGTGGGTACGTTTGAGGATTAGCGCTTGCCCTTCCAATTTCTGTATAAAGAGTCTTGAAGGTCTCGAAGGCTGCCTTTCTGATGTCCTCCGGTTCAGAAATTGTAGCATTTTGGACTTGGATTTTTGTCACAGCCTTGAAGAGCTTCCTTGCTTCCGCTTGCTTATGGAAGTAACTTGTGTTTCTGTCCCCTTCTTTTAGCCAGAGGCTTCGAGATTTCTGCCTCCAGTAGCTTTCCTCATCTCTACATGATTTGTGCCAGTGGTTTTGAAGTTGCTCTTCCATGAGGATGTCCTGCTGAGTGATCTCCTTGTTTTCCAGAGCAAGCTGATGGTTTTCTAGCTGTCTTTGAGTTTCTAGGCGCAGGGTTGTAGGGTCGATTTGATTTTTTGCCCAATTTTTTAGCTCAGCCTTGAGACGCCTCAGTTTTTCTTCCCAGACATAAAATGCAGATCCTGTTATTTTGCTGGTCCAAACCTTGGAGACTTTGCTTCGGAAGTCCTTGTCCTATATCCAAGCAGGGTTAAATATGAAGGGAATGGGCCCTTGGCCTTGCTCTTTCTTAATTTCCAGGGTGATTGGTTTGTGATCAGAGGTACTGTTGGGAAGGATTTATGAGGAGGTTGTGAGTCCTAACGTCAGGAAATAACTCTGTACTAGAAATCTGTCCAGGCGGGCTGCTATGTGCCCTGGGCCTACTCTTTTATTGGTCCAGGTGTAGCGCCCTCTTGAGGGTTTAATGTTCATTAAATCCCATGTTGAGATCAGGTCCTCCACCCACTCTCGGGCTGGGTCCCTTACTATGGACCCCCCTCATTTTTCTTCTGTTGCTAAGGTTACATTTAAGTCGCCCCCTAGGATTATATTTTCCAGTTCATTCGCTAATAGATAGTCTTGAATAGATTGCCAACAAATTCTTTTTTCATCAATATGCTGAGGGACATAAATATTAAAAAGACTTACATTTTGTCCGGATTCCTTGTGGAGCAGTTGAGTGCATATCCAGTGCATGCAAAGGTCGGAGAAGATTAGATCAAATTTGGAGGCGTTCCACATGGTGCAGAGCCCTCCTGAAGTGCCCCTAGCGTTGTCAGCTACACCCTGGCTGCTTCTCCATACGTTTTTTAAGACTTTTACTGAATCTTGCTGACTCATTTTGGTTTCCTGGATGAGTAGGATGTCCGTTCTTGTTGTTTTTATTAGATACCTGATAGCGTCTTCCTTCTTCCTACTGCCGAGACCCCTACAATTCCAGGATGTGAATTTCATTGGTTATTTTGCGAGGGAGAGTGGCCTCCTTGGGAGGCCTTTGCCTGATTCCTTGTTTTCCTTACATCGATTATTTGCTTGAGGGTTGGCTGGGCTCCTTTGAGGATGTTCTTGTACATTTCCTTTTCCCGTTCCGCCTTTTTGGACTTCCTCCCTCTGCCAGGCTGTTTTGGGGTGTCCCAAGCTTCACTTGTCCCCTCTGTTTCATTCCCTGATGAGATCTCGCCCTCTTCAGTGCCTTGAACCACTTTATTCCTTGGGGGAGGGGTTTCTTCTTCCTCAGTGCCTTGAATCCCCCCATTTTCCCCGCCTCCTTTTGCATTTGATGTTCCTTCGATTTCCTGGTTTTGGGTGACTCTACCTTCTTCGCCTTGTCTGGTGTTGCTTAAGGGCGCTGCTTCCCCTTCATTTCCCAGCTCTTTGAAGCTGTTTGACGTGCCATGGATTCCTAGGTTGCTTTGGGCCGGCACTGGGTTGTCTCTTCGTGGGACGGTGGGTTTCGCTCTTCCTTTCCGGGGTTGCTGCCACCCCTCCTCCCTTCCTTTCTCTTGCAAGGCCTTGGGGCAGTTCCTCTGGAAGTGACCGTAATCATGACATCCTCTACATTTAAACGACAACTGTTCGTAGTCTAGTTTTTGCAGGTGGTGCCATTCCCCCACCTTCAGTTTCACTACTTCCGGCAATCCTACTTCCAGGTCAACTTCGACACAGATTCTGGCACAAGAATATTGGTCTTTTGGGTCGGCTTTATCAATGTAATGGCCTAGCCCGTTCTCGATCGCTTGCAATGACGAGGAGTTCCAGCAGTGGATTGGGAGGTTTGGGAGTCTAACCCAGACCGGGATGTATTTTGGAACTTCCGAGGCTGGATCAAAGTTTGGAGTCCAGCGGTTCAGATAAAGTCCTTGGGCTCCCATGAAGTATGGCCTGTTCTTGAAGATTAAGTCCCGATCCTCCTAGGAAATGAACTCGAAGATGAAGTAGCCCCTTCCAACGGCGTAGCAAGTCACACTGTTCTGAATTAGCATCCTCCAGTTTCTTTGTATCTAGTTGTCTGTTGTCCTGGTTGAGGGCCAAAGCCCCATGAACTGACCTACTAGTCCTTTCTCTGAAAGAGAGATTGCTACTTTCATTAGCTGTTCCGGTGGGAGATTGATTTCTGGTATGTCCTCCAATCTTCTCACAAAGCTCGATGGTTCTCCTTGGGTTGCCTTCTTCGTGCAAGCTGTGACCAGTTTACTGAAGGATGCAGAGGGGGAAGGAGGGGGCGGCGGCTCCCCTCCATCCTGACTCACCATGGAGGCGGCTGAACCCTATCAGCGCAAACCCTAACCAGATGTCCTCCGCGCGATTTCTCTCTCTCTGAAAGTACTTGTTGCTACAGCTAAATAATCAAATTGTTTATTTTCTTGTCTGGGAATTTCATATTAAAAGTCAAAACAAAAATTCTCAATCAAGTCCCAAGCATAATTTCTATAGGATCTCATTCTAGGACGTTTACTTTGATAAGAATTCCTTATTTGTTTAACAATTAATTTTGCATCACCATAGACAATAATATTTTCAATTTTCATTTTCCTAGCAACTGCTAAACCTAGCACTAAAGCTTCATATTCACAGACATTATTCGTGGAATCAATTTCAAACTATAATCTAAAATAAAATGGGGGCCAGAAGTGAAATTAGAAGAATACTTGCTCCATCACCTTCCCAAGAAGAAGCTCCATCAAAATACATTTTCCACATTCTCTCTTCAGGCTTATTTCCATTCAAAGAAATATTTACATTTTCTGTATACATGATAAGATAAGATAAAACAACCCAAATATTGATCTTTCGAGTATACATGATAATTATTAGGGTGATTAGGACCACTGACAATGTAAGCAAGTTTGGTTTCCATTTAAAGTCTCCTATTCTGTCCACCAAAAACTAGGATTGTGGCATAATTCATGTCCATTTGCAATGAACCACCTCGTTTACTTTCCTAGGATCTAGATAAGAGCATTCCATAGTTGACAGACACATCTTCCATGACCATATCCATCAAAACACTTTTTCTAGGTATTTGGAGTAAGTGAACTACCATATCTTTAATCATCCCTAAACACCAAACTTTTCTTGCATCAAAGGAATAAAAGTCATGGTATGGTATTGTGACTTGAAATCTTAACTTCTCCATAACTATTTTTGGCATTAGATTGTGAAAAGCTCCCGAGTCTAGCATGCAATTGTGCAAAATATGTTCATGGACTATTAAAGAGATATAAAATGGGGCTACTGCTTCTCCTCTTTCCTCAATATGAGGACCAAACATCACATTATTCCTTTCATCTTGTAAGTTTAATGCATATGGTTTGGTTGCTGCAATAGAACAATCAATCGGTTTCATTACTTGTTTTCTATAAACAAGATTTTTTGCAATTTCTAACAAAGGGATAATGATTCTGATCTTATTTAGATCATGTTCCATATTGAGAGAACCACTTGTTTTCTCTGTTTCTTTTTGTTCTGTATCTATTTTTTTTTTTTTTAAATATTAAGTTTTTTTTTTTTAAGTAAGATTGTATAAAAGTTTGTCAAAATCAGAGAGTACAAAAAAAACTACCATAGTTCCAGGCTATAAACACTGAGCTGCCCCTGAGGGGAAACCAACTCATCCAGCTGAACCACTACATACCTTAGGTATTAGACATATACTGACATAGAGAGAGTCCAAAATTCTGGCCCCTAACGATGGCCGTTACAACAATGTAAATTGGAAAGATAACCATAATAACCATAGACATTTGCAAGAGAGGTGGCCATGCAAAAAATAAAGAAACTAAGACACATGGACAAATCACCGATATGGGCTGTAGTGCGACCACACATCCATGAGGAAGGCACTGAATGTCGATTCCCCAGGACGAGGCGACTCCTCCTCGAATGGTGTCCCCTCTATTTGCATGGCGTCCTCCAACTATGGCGGCACGTTTCCCTCTTGCTGGACATCCTCCAGCTGGGATGGAAGTCCCTTCTCCCCATGGTATGGCTCTGCGTGGTTCGACGTTTCTAGTGAGGGAGAATATGCCAACGCTAGTGTCGAAGTTGCTGCTGCCTGGGCTGCCTCTGCTGGGGGGTGAAGAGAACCCTACATTACCGAGAGAAAATGCAGGAGTTGAGAGGTCTTTCCATCCAGAGTCTCCAGGTGGAATCAGAGGTCATCCACATCCCGACGTAAATCAAATACAAGGCTCTGTAGTAGTGCGAGGCTTGTTTTCCATTCACAGTCTGGATCAACGTTGGAGCTAGCTTGTGAGTGGTGTTGCAGACACAAATTTTGGTTGGCTTCCTGGCCATCCATATGAAATCGAATGTCGAGTGGTGAGGCCTGAAGTGATTGGAAGGCCAGAGAGTTAGGAGGATCCAAAGGGCCTGGATGTGAAGAAGAGGCCGAATTTTTGGAAGGTATTGGGTTGTAATCTAGTGGGGCCACTGAGCAGTCCAACCACTCCATTCTATTGGCAAGGGATGTAGAGAGGTGTGATAGGTTGGCTGGAGTTTGGGTTCACTGTGCCAGGGAGGAGGACGAGGTGGCTGATGAGGTGGAGGATAAATGGGAGGGAGTGGGCGGGGGATGTAGGACCATGCAGGGTCAGCTTGGCTTCCAGGTCGACCCTCGTTTAGACTTCCCTTGTAGCCTAGGCATCTCTGAAACACCGAGAGAGTAAAAATGAACCAAGAACAATCCGAGAGAGGGTGATAATAGACCAAGGAAAGGATGGATAGGAGGTTGAGCTCTGAAGCAAACAACCATGAGGGAATGAGCCATCCGGAGCCCCTGATGCAATTCAAATAACCCGAGGAGCTGGTGCAATTCCATAAATATCCGTACGTGCAGAGTAAAGGTCGAGCGAAGGTGCTGGTCCATCGGATGGATGACAAGGTAGAGCAAGGCGCACTAAGATTAATGACACCTTGTCTCTAGCGAGACAAACTTAAAGGCACGAGGCAAGTGGGAGGGAGAGGCATGCGGTCATCACATGGCCGACACCATAGAGGCTCTCTCCTGGCTGCTCCGCTCGACACATTTTCTCCACTAGCACCCCATTCGGGGGGTTGTCGATGGTGAGAGATTTTTCCTGGCATCTCTGGAAGATGGGGTGCATCTGATGGGTGGGGGCCTGACATAGAAGATCCAGTCCCTCTCCTTTTCCCCCAATATTGGCTAGATCGTCCGCAATCTGATTGGGTTTTATTCTAACATGAGAAGGGATGAGCGCTTGACCAAGTCGAAGGAGAGTTGCAATTGTTCTTAGACCATGGGAGAGGCACCAACAGGGAAATACTTGCTCTTGGTCTGCTCTGTTTACAATTTCCTGGAAGAGTTTTAGGATGACTTGAGAGTCTCCTTCCACTATAAGTTTGTTGAAGTGGTACTTTGAGGCCAATTGTAGCCCTGTGGTTAACCCCTAGAGTTCCGCAACATTGTTGGTATTGTGTCCTAAATTTACTGCTGTGAGGAGGTGAATTCTTCCTTGATGATTGCGGAACACTGCCTCAAACCCCACTGCTCCTGGGTTTCCCTTGGAGGCTCCATAAAAATTGAGCTTAATGAAGTTGAGAGGG
>ML829793.1:30084-54097 GCA_009831015.1 Picea engelmannii
TAATGGGAAGGGATTTCCCCTCGAGAGGAAGGATGAGGAGGAGGGGAAGACTTTGGTTTTTGCCGAGTTTCTAGTTATTCATGATACTTTATTCCTGGGTTGGGCAGATCAAGTCTACCTCAGTCCAATGCTGCAAGCTGATTGTTTCTGTTATATTGTGGCAAATCTGGGTCCAACCGTGGTGCCAATCCTTATGGGTGTCTCTAAAGATTCTTCTATTTCTTTCCTTCCAAAGTTGCCAAAGGATAAAAACAGGGAGCAACTGCTAGATTCAATTTAGGACCGGTGACTGAAAGGCTTCGTCTCTCCACGCTTTAATGGTGTTGCTAATGCTGTCCTTTTGGCGATCTGAGGTGCACATTATGGTTGCACAATGGTCCCAAAAGTGGCACTGTAAGGGTAGGTTTTATGAAGGTGATTCATAGTTTTTGCCTCTGCCAGGCAAAGATGACAAATAGAAGGTCCTATAAATCCCCTTTTGGTTAGGTTCTCCCAGGTGAGAATACTGCCATGTGCCACCATCCATAGGAAAGTGCTTATTTTAGGCCAATGTTTTAGGGACCAGATTTTGCGCCAGACTTCCCTTGGTGGGGGTGGATTGAGAGTGGCCTTTAGACCATAGGCCTCTTGGATGTTAAAAGTACCTCTTGGAGAGATTCCCCATCGAAGGATGTCCTCTCCTTGCAGTATGGGAATTTTCCATCCAGTGGTCATTTGGTGCCAAGGTTGGAGGTTCACCTGTGCCTCAACGTGTAGGTCCTCATTGTTGGATTTCCAACATCTCCAAGTGGAATTTGTGGGGTTTTTCTTCCAGTATTTTTCCACTCTTGTAAGACTTGCATGAATTGTTGGAGGACAAAAGGTAATGACCCAATCCTCCTGCACTAAAACCGATAGCTGTTGCCAGGAATATTTCTAGAAGAGAGCAGTCTGACCGTTTCAGATTTCCCAAAAGGCATGGTTGACTATCAGGTGGCGATTCTTCTTGGCTGTTGTCCAAATCAAGGATCCCAGGGTGTCTTTGTTCCAATGAATGAGGTTTCGTTCTATTGCATTGGGGGTATACTTCTGTCGCTAAAGCCTAGCCCAAAGGTCTTGAGGTCTTTTCATCCATCTCCACTAGATCTTGGCACTGAGTTCTTTGTTCAGAATTGTAGGATCTTTGATTCCTAGACCCCCTTAAATCCTAGTTCGACAGAGATTATCCCAACTGATCAAAGAAAATTTCTTTCTTTCTTTAAGTCCCTGCCAGAGGAAGTTTCCTTGAAAATATTTGATTGCATTGAGGATGGATTTTGGGGCTGCGAGAGAGAAGAAGGTATAGACAAGTATAGATTGTAGGACTGATTTGAGGAGGATGAGGCAACTTAGGAAGTTGAGTGCACGATAGATACATGAGGAGAGTCTTTTCTAAAAGGAGGTAAGGATGCCTTTCCAGGAGATGTTTCAGAGGGGGATGCCAAGGTATTTGGACGGAAGGGAGCTTCGAGTGAAACCTAGGATGTCTGAGATGTGGAGCTGAATCAGAAAAGGAGTATTGAAAAAGAATATCTGGGACTTGTCCTTGTTTATGTCCATCCCCGAGGCTTCACAGAAGGTATTGATGATTGAGAGAAAAGTGAGGTCCTCTTGGACTGTTGGGGCACCCATCATCAGAGTGTCATCCACAAATTGGCTGTGAGAGATTAGGGGGTTGATGCCATGCAAAGGCATCCCTTTCAACGTCATGTTTGCCATTGTAGCTTGAATGGAGCGATTGAGTCCTTCTCTAGAATGATGAAGAGGAAAGGAGAGAGCCCCCCCCTCCCCCCTACCTGATTCCCCTAGTAGGAGAGAAGGGGCGAGAAGGAACTCCATTGATAAGGATTGAGAAGAAGACAGAGGAGGTGAGGTTAAGAATAGATGCAACCCAGGAGGGGTCAAATCCAAAGGCTAGGAGCATAGCCCACATATAGTCCGAACTTAAGTTATCAAAAGCTTTGGAAAGGTCCAGCTTTAGGAGCATACCTGGAGTTTAGGTCTTCTGAAGAGAATGAATGACTTCATGGGCGAGAATGACGTTGCCCAGGATTTTTCTACCTTCCACATACCCTGATTGTTTCGGCGATATGATGAAGGGAAGGAGGGGCTTGAGCCGTCTTGCTATGACATTGTTTAGGATATTGTAGATGAAGTTACAGAGGGAAATCAAACATAATTGATTAGGATGATTTACCCACTCTTCTTTGGGGATGAGAGTAAAGAAAGTCACATTAAGGGTTAGAAGGACCTATTCGAAGGGTCTGGAGTCTTCAATGATCTCCCATACTTCCTCTCTGAGCATTGACAACAATGATGAAAGAAATTAGACGTGAAGCCATCTGGTTCTAGGGACTTGCCCTTGGGGGTGTCTTAGAGAGCCTAATCAATTCCCTCGAGCGTGATGGGTTGAAGTAAGGCTGCATTTTGTTCCTTAGATATTAAGGAGGGTATGTGCTGCATGATCTGTGCTATAGCTTGAGATCTGTCTCTTTGAGGCTCCGACATGAGGTTTTGATAATAGTTAAGCAACTCTTCTTCTAGTTCCTCATGAGTGTGCTTGACTTGCCTGCTATCTGATATGAGATGTGTGATACGATTAACATGCCTTCTTTGGATGGTGGACCTATGGAAAAACTTGGTATTTAGGTCTCCCTCTTTGAGCCATTGGATATGAGATTTTTGCCTCCATAAGATTTCTTCTTGAGATTTTCTTTCCTCCAGCTTTTGTCTGAGTGCTTCTTCCTATTGTTTGAGGGGTTCAATTAAACCCGTGTCTTGGATTTGACTTTGAAAAATGTTAATTTGTTTCGTTAGTTGTCTGGGCCTCGAAGATGTTGCCAAAAGTGTGTTTGATCCAAGTTTTGAGTTTCTGCTTGAAGTTCTTGAGTTTCTACCAAAACCGGTACATCTTGGAGCTAGTGAAAATGACAACCTCCTCCCACCAGATGTGGGCATTCTTCTGGAAGTCAGGGTGGTTGAGCCATAACTGCTCCATTCTGAAGGGTTTCCGACCTTGATTTGCCAGTATATCCAACCGGAGTTGGATAGGCCAATGATCAGATCCATGGACATCAAGGATTCTGGTCTATAGAACTGTGTCCTACAACAAGAGCGAGTCCAAGAGGAGGAAGCAGTCCAATCTGCAGGCTATTTGGTGAGAAACTATTCTACGATTTGTCCAAGTGAATGTTCCATTGGAGTTGTCTGGGTCTACTAGGCCCAGGTTGTCGATTTGGCGTTGAAAGTATCTTGAATTAGCTCCGAGACGTCTCGTACCTCCTCTTTTTTCATCTAGGTTGCAAATCATGTTGAAATCTCCTCCCAGTATCTATCTGTTCCCTACTGTGATAATGGCTAGATGCTCCAAGCTGCGAAGAAAGGCCTGTTTGTGCCTTGAGTTGGCTGGTCCATAGACATTGGTTAGATAACCTGGCTTATTGGAGCCAATGAGTCGGTAGGCCGCCGTGATGGACCATTTGGTTGTGAACAAGTTGTCCAGAGTGACCGAGCTCGAGTTCCAGAGGAGATCCAACCCCCCTACTGCTCCCATGGCTGCTGTGTATATCCCTTGCCCTTACTTCCAACAAATGGGGAGTATCTTGTCCATCTCTTCTATGGCGCATTTTGTTTCCTGAAGTAGCATTATATATGGTTTTTTTGCAATGAGCATATCTCGTAGTAGTCTCTGTTTACTACGACCGTTGAGTCCCCTTATATTCCAGGAGATGATCTTCATGAGGAGGGGTGGGGGGGGGAGAGGTGGAAATATATTAGATATTAGATGTATTTGACCTGAGTTGACCATGAAGTGTCCTATCTCCTGGATGAGCTTGCTGGTGGATTTCCACCCTCTTTTCTTTTCATCCTTCCGAGGTTTATGCTGTTCTTTCGTCGTATTTCCCTAGATTCCTAAGGTTGCATTATATTTGGCAGTGGAATCAGAGGACGAGTTGAGGAATAATTTGTGCACTTTTCTCAGTTGATCAAGTGGGATGGTAAAGAGTTTGTGATGTCTGTAGGAATGTTCCAGGTGCTCCAGGTCTACTCTGGCTAGATCTTTCTCATCCAGTTTTATTTCTACATCTCCGTCTTCTGCCTCTGAGGGTTCCAGGGTTGCCGTAGTAGAGCTAGTTGTAGGGATGGGTTGGGTGGGCTCTTGGGTTACATGTGCTTTCCCTTTTGCTAGATTGGGGGGTGTTTTCTTTGAGGGTGGAGCTTGTGAGGCTTCCAAGCCTTCTGGTTGTTGCTACAATATCCCGTATTGGTTGCTCGTGGTTGGTTCCTTGACGGTTTGGGCTGTTGGCCGCTTTCCTCCTTGTCTGCACTTTCCTGTTGCTGGTATGAATCCTTCTTTGTGTTTGTTTGTTTCTGGGTTTCCCTCCTTGCTAGGCGTGTTGAGGGGACATTCCCTGAAGAGGTTCTCGTTCTCATGGCACTTTCTGCATCTGAGCGAAATGTGTTCATAATCGATGGTTTGCATCCAATCCTCATCCTGGTATTCCAGAACGATAGATCCTTGTAGCGACTTTGCAATGTTCATATAGACACATATGCATGCATAGGAGGTATACCTTTGTTGCTTAGTGGCTTCTGAGGATTTGACGTACACTCCTATTGTATTTCCTATGCCCGCCAAGACCTCTTCCAGCTAGAACTTCTGTGGCAAGGAATATAACCTCAGCTAGACTAGGGCATGGGAAAAGTCCTCCAGTTTAGGGCTGAATTTTTTTGTCCAGAATCTCAGAAAAAGACCCGCCGAGTTAAAGAAATATGGGTGGCCATCGAAGATCCAATTTTTGTATTCTAGGTTATGTAAGATTATGGTAAAAAAACCCTTGGAGCCTAGCTGTAGATCGAAGTGACCTTTGGGCTTCCACCATTGATAAATCCATTTTACCAGTTCCTTCTCCGAGGGCTAGAGCCCTAAATGTTTTTCGATTAGAGTGTAGTCTCTCATGTATTGCTTTTGTTCCTCAATCTGGGGTGTGCTTGCTATGTATTTCAGGGCTTGCGGTGCTTGCAAGATGTATTTACCTAGTACCCAAGGTTGAGCCATACTTGTAGCTGGTGTAGCTTTCCATGAATCTATGTCCATGTATCGGTCTTTGAATGTCCCCTCAGAAATGAGCTGTGATATCAAATCTGGGGAGGTTCGAAATCTAGGCACTTGGAACCGCCTCCGTTTCTTCCTTGAGCATTTGCATCACTATAGGAAGGGCCTCTCATCCCTCCCTCACTCAGGAGCATTGTGCCCCCGCAGGGCAGTGTGGTGCACTATATCAAAAGTTACCCTAACCCTAGCACCTGTATCACTCACCAACAATATCACAGATGTTCTGTATCTATTTTCATTGTAACCCAAGGATCAAATTTTTGTTTTGCAAGTGTAATTTATTTCCCTTTGTCTTTGTTTTGTTTTTTTTTCTGGTTGACCTTGATTATTTGTTTTGGTTGTATTTACATTAGTTCTTGGTCTAAGGTCATATTTTCTATGTAAGTCAACTTGTAATTCATATGAGAAGGCTCTATATTTAGATGATGATGAATCAAAATGATTATTATTATCATCTTTATTGAAATATGAGTTAAAGCTTAAAGATTTTTCATAGTCATCCTGAGTCACATATACCTTAGAAGGATCACCTTCCATCATATTAATCACTTCATCAATATCCTCAATTTTATCTTCTTCAACGTTATCAACCAATTTTTCATTTTTTATAGGTGCTTGTATAGGTTGATCTTCATTTCTCCTTTCTCTCCGCAAACACTGGGGAGGGTTAAAAGGCCTCCTAAATTGATTTTGGTTTCTAATGTCAGACCTTCTTCTCTCCGTTTCCATCCTAGCCATTTTGTTTGATAGATCCTTAATAATTTTTGACATTTCTTCAATTTTATCCTCTTGATTTTTGTTAGTACTGATCCAAATTATTTTCGGCACGAAATGAGAGAGGAGATATAACAAGAAAATATACAGATATATTGAAACAAAGACAATAATATAACAAAGGTATATTAGAAATAAAACCATAAACACAAAGATACAATAATACACAATTTCGATTAATGAGCGAAATGAACAAAACTGTAGAAATACAAAGTGAAAGACTCGCTAGAATGGTGGCATCTTATCTCTGAGAAGAGATGTGACGACTACTCACATTCTCAAGAAGATGATTTTACAATGAGGCTCCAAAGGAATTTTTTTCATAAACAAAATCCAAAAGCCTAACCCCAGAAGATGAAAAGCCAACAGTTTTGTGGACCCTGTTTTGGGTAGTTTGGTGTATCAACTTCCTGAGGGCATAACTTTGGCATACGATATCCGTTTGTGGTGCATGATATCTTGTTCGAAAGGAATCATCGAGGAGATTCATTTTGGGGGATCAATCAAAGGAATTAGCTATCATTGAGGAGATCGATCCCAAAAAACCTTCATTTAGGCCCTCAAAATGGTCTTGAAAGTTTAGGAACCGAAAAACTAATAAAAATAGTAAGTTGCTAGAAAACCGTTTTGAGCCAGTTGGAATAGGTGGGTGGCTATTGATATCCACCTCGATCAATCCTCCCTCTTTAGGAATAAATGGTATCCATTGCGTTGAGTTCTAGGGGGAGAGGGGAAAGAGCTTGTTGAATCTGAGCCTTGATAATTTGCTTGCCTTGCTGGAGAAGTTGCGCTGCCTAGCTTGTTGAAGGTTGTCACAAACTTGTGGATGGAAGGGTTGGACCTTTTTAACTAGTTTGGCTACATGATATGAATGTGTGAAGAATGAATCCCTGTTCTTGGATTTAATCTTTTCGATCTTCTTCTGCTGAAAAAAAGGTGCTTGGACTGAGGCTGCAGTGGTTGCGATGTTCTTTTGTTCACCTTTTGAACAGATTGTGAAGAAGATGGTTTTTGTAGTATGAGATACTACCTTGTGACATTTTTTAGGTGGGATAGTTGTTGGAACTACCTCTGGTATCTTGTAGAGATGACCCCCCAGAGAAACAATGACACTACAAGGTCAAGACTCATAAATAACATGGTGCTTCCACATATATGGTTGGCCCAAAAGAAAATCACAAACATCCAGTGGGGAAACATCACATAATACCTCATCCTTGAAGGGATGAATCCCATATGACAATCAACACTGCTGGCTGACACAAAGATCTCATCCTTGGTGAAGCCACCCTTTTTTTTATGGATGCGGGTCTGGTGTTTTTGAAAATCCCAATTGTTTGATTACCTATGCTGAGATGCGGTTCTTATGGATTCCACTATCAACAATGAAATGCAATAGGGTCCCCTTCACCCACATATGTGAAAGAAATAAGTGATCCCCCTCTTCAGGATCTGCTGGTTCTTCTAATTGAATTGTTGTGGTCACAACAATAGCAGTGGGGTCTACATAAATGATATGTCTTCTACCAGTATTTTTTGAATCGGATTTTGAATCATGGTTTGTCTCCTTGTCTTTGATCTCAGCCACAAATGATTGTTTTGAGAAACATTCATCGGTGTTGTGCCAAGGGATTTTGTGAAAATAATACCATTTTCCAGTGTCCTTCTTCATCTTTCCGTTACCTTTCTTTTCATGTGGCTTGGACTGGTTTTCTGAAGGATGATTATTATGGCCGTCTTTACTATACTTTGGTTGTTGTGGATTTTCATACTCTAACTCCCACTTGTTCCGGTGCTTAAATTTCTGCTCAAATGTAACAACATATCGATAAGTAGCACCGAGTGATGAGATTTACAAAAAATACATTTCAGTTTGGATGTATATGTGTAGAGATCCACAGTATTTCTGAACCAAATGCCACTTAAAGTCTTTGATACCCAGCTTGGTGCACAAGGTGTGGAAGGTATTAGTGAACTTCGACACTACTTGGCCCCTCTCTTGATGCATCGTGGTCCATCTCATGTACTGGTTGTTAGGACCCTATAATTATAGGGAAATCAAGGTCGCTGAATATATATATTGGTTTGGGTTGCAGGTCGAAAACAATGTTTTATCCTGCAAAGGTGGGTTCATATTCAAAAATATCTTGAATCAAATTCATCATGGTGCATATTTAAAAGGAGAAAGTGATAAAAAATCCATCTGCAATTCTCCTGAATGTCGTAAAATAAATGATCTTCATCACTAGTCTCTCAGGTTTTGCTTGGGAAAAATTTCTGCATTTTTGAATTTGGTTTTGGATAGCCAAAGTTTGGTTTTATATTCATATTTTGGTCCGTTTTTAGAGCCAAAATAGCTCTCAGGCCTGTTACAGGGTACAAGGTTATATTAAAAATTTAACCAAAAAATTAATATTGGCCAGGGTCCAATCCCCATATCCACAAGCTATCGAGCATCTACCTATCAACACAACCAATGGTTAGCAACAACATACAAGCCAACACCCAAACACCAGTGCCAAGCACAAGTGGGTAACCTTGGATCACTACATCGACCATACAATAAAAGGTTGGTGTATATGAAGAGTAAACGATAGGGTTTCCTCCTCCATGTGGGATAAGTCCCATAAAGGTAAAAAATATACAATAAGAAATGCAGGATGTTAATGCTCTTTTGCTAGGGGCCATAATAATATGAAAGTATCAAAATATGTGTTCAATTGACAACAAAAAAAGGTGTCATGAGGTCAAATAAGCAATGGTTGGTGTTATCATTTGTTTTCATGTGGTTAGCGAAGCTTGATTTTACAGAATTGACAACAAATATCCTTTTTAACATCACATGTCTCCAATATTAAATATTGAGCTGGAAATGGATGATTTATGGTCTTTGAAAGGTTTTCTTAGGCATTCACAGTGCGCCAAAGGAGGATGATATTCGAATTAACTTGACAGAGAATTTTGAAGATTGCAAAAGAATTGAGAATATTCAAATTCTCAAGGACTACAATGCATGAACCTTCAAAGGGTTCGTTTATATTGAATTCAAAGATAATGCTTCATTATCAAAGACACTGGAGTTGGGTACTAATGAGTTGTCTGTTGAAGAAGCAATGGAAAGAAGTGGGGGATGTGATAGAGGTGGTATATTCTCTGGAGGATGAGGTCATGGTCGTGGCACCCCTCGTGGTCGTGGTCATGAAGATCACAAATGGAGGTCGTGGAACTCCAAGGTTCAACATGGATTCATATGCATGTAAGCTCATGAAGCAGAGTTTTCAATGCAAATTACCTGGGAATGCGTTGAAAGTTTTACATATCACAGACAGGAAAGCTCTATGAATTGTCTCGGCTGCTTGATAAGGTCACCTGCTACTTTGATGGGATAAAGATGGAGGTGGAGGCACTGGAACAGGTCCAAGATCTGAAGGCGACATGGATGACGTTTTTTCCAATGGGGAAGACTTCCAAATGGTTGATGATGACTCCGAATACGATCATGCATTTTCTTTCCTCATAGGTCATTTCATATAGGATCATGATTATTTCTTAGCTTATAATCGTGGGAATTTTCTTCGAATACCGATCCAGTGGACCCCCTAAAGGAACCTCCTCTTGCCATAGCAATTTAGAGCAATGATTTGGTGTTAGGAATATATGGGGAGTAGTCTGTGGTGCTACTACTTTTGTTAATTTTTGACTGGAATGTTGAAGATGTAACGAAAGCCATTGTTGTATGCCAATGTCAGAGCCTCTTTTCACTAGTTACACACAAACTTTAAATGTATTGCAGGGTTTGAGGTTTATGGTTCCATTCTTTTCTTTGGAATTGCCACCTAGTTTATTCCTTTATGTGCAAGGAGTTGGCGGCTATATTTATTATTGAATATGTATTATCATCTCACAAACTCAAAGGATCCATTGACATGACTACCCTGCCTTGTTACATTTTGTCTCAACTATTCATTTATTTAATCAACTTTAACCTTTTGACTCCATTTTTCCCAATTGCCCTCTTTTTTTGTCTCAACCAAAAACTCAAAAACAAATCCTATTCTGCATAACTAGCCTAATATCCATACTCAAACAAATTTAAATCTGACATAGAGATCCCTTTCTGAGTCTTGGAGGGATAGATCCTTGACTCCAAGTGGTTTTGTGGTTACCTCTGCCTATTTCCTCCTCAGCCTGGGAAATTACAGGGTGCTAACACTGGTATTCATAGTTTCCAACAGGGTAATATTGTTCCTTGACTGCATCCATAAAAAAGCCCAAGTGGGCTCACCCCATATATTTCAGACTGCTCTATGGAAATTTTCTCCGAGTAAGTTTCCCACCAATGTTTGACATGGGGGAGATCCTTAAGGAGTGCGAAGGTGATCTTTTCCCTGTCAGAAAAATTGTGAACAAAGAAATAACCTTCTAGTATATTTAACCATTTGTCTAGGGATCCCCATCTATCTGACCTTCAAATATAAGAATATCAAAATTAACCCATACCTTGAAAGGAGAGGTGCTTCCAAAGTGCCCGCTTGATGAAGAGGCACCTGCTGCTATCGATAGGCGTTGAAGGATGTGGGAAAAATTCTCCATCATTTCGTCCCTCTATCGTGTGAGAGATTGCTCAAGCAACATATTGATATAATATTTTGCTCCGTCATTTTTCTTTTCTCCACCATGGAGGGTTTCTTGGGCATGTGAGATGATTGTCCTCAAGAGAGACAAGCTCAAGACCCAACTTTCTATGCTCAAACCTCGTCGAGGACATGCATTGAAAAACGATCAAGAGCATACTGCTCTGATACAACTGATCCAGATTATTTTCGGCATGAAATGAGAGCGGAGTTATAACACGAAAATATATAGATATATCACAAAAGGTCCAATAATATAACAGAGGTATTTCAGAGATAAAAACATAAACACAAAATACAATAATGCACAATTTCTATTAATGAGCGAAATGTACAAAATTGTAGAAATAAAGAGTGAAAGACTCACTAGAATGGTGGCAGCTTATCTCTGAGAAGAGATGTGACGAATACTTACATTCACAAGAAGATGATATTACAATGAGGCTCAAAAGGAACTTTGATCATAAATAAAATCCAAAAACCTAACCCCGAAGGATGAAAAGCCAACAATTTTGTGGACCCCGTTTTGGGTAGTTTGGTGTATCAAATTCTCGGGGGTGTAACTTTGGCATACAATCTTCATTTGGGGTGCATGATAGCTTGTTGGAAAGGTATCATCAAGGAGATTCATTTTGGTGGCTCAATCATAGCCTCTAGTTTTCTTTGAGGAGTTTGATCCCAAAAAATCTTCATGTAGGCCCTCAAAATGGCCACAAAAGTTTAGGAACTGAAAAGCTGCTAAAAATAGTAAGTTGCCAGAAAACTATTTTGAGCCAGTAGGAATAGGTGGGTGGCTATTGATATCCACCTAGATCAATCCTCCCTCCTTATGAATCAATGGTATTGGTTGCGTTGATTTCCGAGGGGAGAGGGGAAAGCGCTTGTTGAATATGAACCTTGATGATCTGCTTGCCTTGCTGGAGAAGTCACTTGCCTAGCTTGTTGAAGGTTGTCACGAAATTGTGGCTGAAAGGGTTGTACCTTTTTAACCAGTATGGCTACATGAGGTGACTATGTGCAGAATAAATCCTTGTGTTTGGATTCAATCTTGTCGACCTACTTCTTTTGAACAAAAGGTGCTTGGACTGAGGCTGCAATGGTTGCGGTGTTCTTCTGTTCACCTTTTGAACAAATTGTGAAGAAGCTAAATTTTGTAGTATGAGATACTACCTTGCGACACTGTATAGGTGGGACAATAGTTGGAACTACCTCTGGTATCCTCTTCTAAATGTATCTACTTTCCTTGTTGGAGAAGTTGCGCTGCCTAGCTTGTTGAAGGTTGTCAGGAACTTGTGCTGGAAGGGTTGGAAATTTTTAACTAGTTTGGCTACCTAAGAGGACTGTGTGCAGAAGGGATCCTTGTGCTTGGATTCAATCTTGTCGACCTGCTTCTACTAAACAAAAGGTGCTTGGACCGAGGCTGCAGTGGTTGCGGTGTTCTTCTGTTCACCTTTTGAATAGATTGTGAAGAAGCTGAATTTTGTAGTATGAGATACTACCTTGCAACACTGTTTAGGTGGGAAAATAGTTGGAACTACATCTGGTATCCTATAGAGATGACCCCCCAGAGAAACAATGACACTACGGGGTCGAGACTCATAAATAACATGGCACTTCCACATATATGGTTGGCCCAAAAGAACATCACAAAAATTCAATGGGGAAACATCATGTAAAACCTCATCCTTGAAGGGATGGATGCCATATGAAAATCGACACTACTGGATGACACAGAGATATCATCTCTAGTGAGGCCACCCAATGATGTATGGCCATGGGTGTGGTGTTGTCGAAAATCCCAATTGTTTGATGACCTTTGCTGAGATGAGGTTCTTATGGCTTCCGCTATCAATAATGAAATACAACAGGGTCCCCTTCAACCACATCTGTGAATGAAAGAGGTGCTCCACCTCTTCAGGATCTACTGGTTCTTATGGTTGAATTATTGCGGTTGCAACAATAGTAGTGGGGTCTATGTTTGTTGTTCCTGAGTTTATACTTTAAGGCTATAAAGTATACCGTCAAGGCATCCGTAAATGTTTAAAGGAATAATTTGAGAATAAGAATTCAAAAGGAAGGTTGAAGCATAATCAATTTCTCAACTGTCTCTGTCTTGCTTCATGTTGTTCTTGGATGCTAATGTCTCTCTCAATAGCAGCCCATGAATGCTCTAATTCAACCCGGTTAGTTGCTGTTTGTAAAATGGTATTAAATAAATTCAAGGCAATACTGGTTTGATCTTGAAGGCCTGGCTCAATATTGGGTTGTCTGCTACTTGGAACAGTCATGGAGGATAAAACTTTATTTATTTGTGAAAGGATTTTAATCAAACATTACTTCAAACTTTCCAGAGATGAGAACAAGAAAAACAATTTTGAAATTCTAAACAGTAACATAAATACATTCGAGGTCGTTTCCTGGATTTGTAACAATTTGAAAATTTTAAACTTACATATAATTATTATAGAAAAATATGAGGCTTTAATCAAGAAATAATCTCATATTTCAATAGATGGTAATGGAAGAAAACGAAGTTTCTAATGAAAGTTAAGTATTAAGGTTCAAAAGATTTACAGGTCTTAAAATCACTGATAGCGATTTCAGAGGAAAAAATGTAAACAATTTGATATCCAAACCAATCTGAACTAGAAATCAAAGATGTAGATAACTTCAAATTGATTATTCATTAGAAAAAAATTTAAAGAAAAATACAACAAAATTTTAGTAAACATGGTTGAAGAACACATAGCTACAAATTTGCAGGATTCAGAATCTCGTTTGTAATCTATATTATGATGTATTGGAAAACTGTTATTACAATCGGCTCTCTCCAAAAATCCTGAAGCCCTTTCTCAGTCTTTAGAAACTACATTTATACATTTTCATCAAAATTTTCTTGTTGGTGACTAACCAACTTCTTAATATTACGGTTACATATAAAAATAATGTCAACCGTTTACATTTTCTTTCTAATTTCTAATGATAAAAATATTTAAAAAAAATTTTAAACTTGCGTTGACGAACTTCCTTTCTCCACCTCAATACACTGAACACACTTTCCCAAAAATTTCACAAAAGTCCTGGGAGCATTTGGTATTTCATTTGCTTCAAACAAGAAAAATCTTTTCTGCAGTTCAGGCAAACGTTTTTCTATCATCTTTTCTGTGAATTTAATAGTTTTCAACTTTATATTTGGCGTCACCATCCATTTGTTGATCTCTGTAATATTGATTAATTTAATTTTTGAAATCTCTATTTTCATTTCCTCCAGCTCTTCTTTGAACCTTAGCTGGTGCCTGGCAATATTAATCTCACCTAATAATCCGGAATAGTCATCTGTTCCGATATTCAATGAATCTCTTTCTAAGAGATCGAAAATTCCCTGGCAATCATCATTGACCTCTCTTGTTATTCTTTTATATTCGGCCAGGTTTGCTTCCCACACTTTTAATATTATGTCCCCTTTAACCTGTTCAGAAATAGATAATTTCTGAATCTTTCCTACTTCTTCCTTTGATGAGAAAGCCACTGCCTTTTGAAAAGTCGTTCTAGCTGCTTTCGCCTCCCTTTCCTTCTGGAAAACATTCTCCAAAGACTTATTTGTTTCTTGAAAATAATTCTGGACTACTTCCAGATTCAAGAACACTTTCTGCTGTTCTTCCTCTATTCTCAAATATATCTCCAATGCTTGTGTCTTGAAATTTTCAAGTTCTACTACTTGATTAGTAATAGAAATAATTTTATCTTGTAAATGTTTATTTTCTTCTCCCAACTTTCGGACTTGTTCCCGTGTGACCTGTATTATGTGTTTTTCCTCCTCCAAGTCTTTATTTATTTTCTGAATTTCTTGCATATCCTTTAGTCTAGCTTGTTCTAGACCCTTTTGTATTCCCCAACTAATATTTCTCTCATTTTCTTTTAATTTGTCTTGCAACTGAATTATTGTTTGGTCCTTTTGTTTGAGCATAGTTGTTAAATTGCCAACATAATACATTTTTGCTGATGCTATAGCACCCATTGTACCTGCTAACTCTGTAGCAAATTCTTCATCTTTGAGTTTCTTTCCATCTATAATAAGCCTATGCTTTTTAATCATCCCCTCTCCTCTTGGATGAATTTCCTGTTTCAAGACTGCTCTTCACTTTTTACTGAAAAAGTAATTTGATGGGGGGATTTCATCTCTTGAAATCGGCTCTAGATCACTAACATATAAAGATCCTTCATGGGGGGTTCCAAAAGTTGACTGCAATGGAGTTAAAGAGGTGATAGGAGTACCGAGCTCTGTTGATGCTATTCCTCATATCTTTTCTGGAACATTTTTCATGATTTCTGGAATTGTTTCCAACTCTTTTCTCTTCTCTATTTCCGATTCTTTTGTTTGAGAACCCTCTATGTCTTGGGAAGGTATCTCCGTATTCTTCAACTTACCTTTGGTATTTTCTTTATCCTGTGTATTAGTTTCAAACCCTGGAGGGGGCCCTTCCTGTTCTGGCAGTGGGGTTGAAACTTCACCCTGCAAACTCTTGGGTAGGCAACTTTGCCTATGGCTCTGAAAAGATGTGAATCCGGTCTGTGAGTCAGGTGGAAAGGCCTGGACTCTATTTAGTACTTCTTCATAATATTTAACATCTTTAAATATATCATCATAAATAGATACTAAATGTTCATACGCCTTTAGATTACAATGTATGAAATGCCTACTTATTACTTGGTAGGGGTCGTATTTTCTGTGCTCAATATCTACTAATTTCACTTCTTCTAATGACTCAGCCTCTACCTTAGAATGGCCTAAATTTAATAAAGCAAATTTTCCAATATGAACAGGGAAAGATGGCCATGATTTCTTCTGAGATGCTTTTAATTCTAATCGAACACCGCCCTTTACTATCTGATAAGCTACCTCCCCGCACACCAACCTGTCCGGTAGGAATTTAGGGAGTGCATGAGGGGGAATGGAACAACCATAAACCCTAATGTAGGAAAAATTTTCCTCAATAAACCAATCGACAACTGCTTTAAGACTTTCTGTGATTGCATCAGAAATGTGAGGGGGTTCGTATCCAAAAAAAATTCTGTGCATATGAATAATAATAAAATGACAAAACTCGTAAAATGCGTCTTTAGCATTTTCTTCCCAAAGGGCTGAGTGATATTTATGAATGGGTTATGGGAAGGAAATGATCCAACTCCAATTCATTAATGGAAAGGGAGTCACAAAACAGATTGGATCCATAATGTATGCAGACATATAAAAAGCTGTTGGTTATCCCTTTGATTTTGCTGCTTTGTAGTTTAAAATTTCTTGTGTTAAGTTATTTGACAAAATATTATGCCAGTTAAAACCATTTCCTTCTGAAGCTTCCTCTAAAAAGGGCACCCAGTCTGCATGAAAATGACAAGGATCTTTTCTCCCGAAAAGTCTACATAACATAATGTCTACATAAACCATGTATTCATTTAAGGAGGTCGTAGCATAAATACCATGAGAATCAGCCCTAAACTTTGCTTGAGACCTCGTCCATCCTCTAATCATATCGGGATATGTCTGGTGTGCCTTAATACATTCTTTTCTCTGAAACTCTGCTAAAAATTCAGCATTAGAAGTGTGTTTAGTATTTGGCGAGTGTTTATACATTACTTGAATGTGCTCTGGTCAAAATGAGCCGACTATAGCTCCTTGTTCGTTTAAAATGATCCTTGTTGGGATATCGACCTTATCCAGAGCCTAGCTAATCATATCAGTGTATTCCACGAGCCTCGGGCTCGCAACGATCTTATGGAGCTCTGACTCAGCTATGTCCCGGAAATGATTTTCAGAATCAGGATGAGCAGTCTCAAACTCGTATTCCAACAAATCGGAGATTTGAGTCCAAGATTTAATAGAATCTATAGCATGTGGAGTGGTGTCGGAGATAATATCTCCTTCCTGTGCATCTTCATTCTTCTTCGGTGCCTTTTTGGGTGCCATGACTTTTGTGTTTAATTGAAAACCTGTCACAGAAAATGGATGAACGAGCTTAGCTTAAAATGAAAGCACAGACATTCGAATGTTTATTTTGAATACATTTAAAAAATGACAAGATTTGCACAGCTGTCACGAATTTAAAGCTCTTAATGCAGAAGATATTTTTCCGAGATACGCATTTAATGTCCGTATTTAGGCACCTTCGGGTTTTTGAAGAAAACGAGAAACCTACTTAAATGGTAAGCAAAACATGAATGAACACCTAAGAATGATTACCATTAATCTTGTTTTTGAAAAAAGGCTAATTAGTGTTAATCATAGTTTAAAGCTGAAAACTTCATTTTTCGGGATTTCGAAAATCCTGATGTCAAGAGGTATGTCGTCGATGAAAAACGATTTTCGAAAATGTGAAATTGCAATGTTTTAATTAAGTTTTAAACGCTTTTATCACATTAATTAATTGCGATTAGACGTTTTCGAAATTTCGGAAATCGTGATGTTGAGAAGTATGTGATCAATAAAATACGATCTCCGAAATCGCGATGGCTTGCTTTTTAAACAGGACTTAACTTATCTTAATTAACTAACTAATTGTGATTAAGGCCAAAATAACATTAGTTTAATTTGACGTGAATTGTGGATTGGGGTTTCATAATTCGGGATTTCGGGAAAGATGATGACAGGAGATGTGATCTTGCTGAACCGCGAATCCCGAAATCGCGACATTTTAACCCTTAATCTTTCTTAAAAGAGACTAAATTATTTCGTGTTTAAATTAATATTGTAATGTTTCGGGAAATCGGGGATCGGGGTTTCACGATTCGATTTGCATCAAACATTTGTTTGTATTAAACCCCGAATCCCAAAAATTCTTTTAAGTTTAATTTAAAAAAATCATTAGTTCAAATTTTAACATGTTTTAAATAATTTTGAAATAAAAGCGTCGGGAGTCTTATAATTTTTTGTAAACCTTTTTCCCTTTCATTATCTGAAAAATTAATAAAAAACTAAGATAAAGGTATTGTGTTCTTAGAAATGATATGAAACTCATGTTTTATGAAAAGCTGAAACCCGAAAAAGAAAAAATTAGGCCTTAGAGATAAAAATTTAAGATCTGTTTCAACATAGGCTCCAACTCGGGACCTCTTCTCCTTGTGGGACTTGGAGAACATGTAGACTCAGTGCCTTCATTGGGTAAATGGTGTCAAGGTTTTATCACTGCTAAAATTGCTAAAGGAGAGGAAAAAGAGAATTCATTTCAACTTTGGAAAATATTTTCAAAACTTCTTATTTGCTTTAAACTCAGTTGTAGTATTCTTCATAATATTCTCCTTCTCGTTCTGAATTTAAGTTAGTATTAATATGATTAGAACAATCTTAGGAAACTCAACAGATTTGTAAATTTCGGCTTGCATCAAAATAAAATTTACAATTTTAATTGGGGAGCTCTATCTTGACTTAAGATGAAAATCCGGTTTCCAAAAACTGGTAACTAGAATAGAGTGATAGATAAGTATGACAACCTTACAGACACGTCAGATATTGCTTCACTGCCAGCGGGCCTGTTCAATACCCCGATGAAGTTATCTGTCCCTTTTTTACTGAATTTCCTTTCACCGCTTCGAGTGCTAATTATATATTTATACTCAGATATTGCTTCACTGCCAGCAGGCCCGTTCAGTACCCCAATGAAGTTATCTGTCCCTTTTATATTAGACGAGGGCAATCATTTAAATGAATTTCCTTTCATCGTCTTTGGGACTAGATGGGGAAAATCAAATATGAATTTCCTTTCACCATCTATCTTAGCTTATAAATACGAAGCGGGGGCAATCAGTGATACTTAAAATATCAGGGGTGGTTATCTGTGTAAAATTTTACAATAGAGGTTTGTCAACCTGTTTTGATTATTCTAGACCAATCTTTTCTCAACTTTCAAAACCCCTTAGTCTATAGAGAGAAAAGGGAAATATTATTTTCAGGGGTTATCCTTTTGAGCAAGCTTAAATCTTCAGACAAATTGTTAAGAAACCTAAGAGAGTCAGAATCAACCTAAACATAACCATTTTTAGTCAGAGAATAAGAACTATGAAGACTGGTCTTACTGAATTTAACTATTTTTCGATTTCAAAAGTTAATACATAATCTCTCCTTCTTTGATGGGAAAACCCAAAAAAGTGAAAAACAATATTGAGGGTATAAAGGAGATGTCTAACAATTTGTAAGCCAGAAAACATAGGTTGTCAATTCAAAAATAACCCTTTGGACTTTTTTCTTAAAGATTTTTACTTCGAAATGCCTTTAAACTTGTTCTAAGTGAAACCCTTAAGGTTTAAGTATTAAAAACAAATGCTTTTATTTACCTATAAGCTTACGGGATAAGCAACACAATTATTATTATTATTATTATTATTATTTTTTTCAGAATAAAAACTTAACTAATTTTATTTTATTTTTATTTATTTGCAAAATGAGAATAGACTTTCTAAAAATGAAAAACAAAATGGTATATGCAATGAAAGTTTCTAGAAATTAATTATTCCATATAATGTTTTAAAAAACGCCCGTTGACAGGGGCATTCAAGATTATACCATCGAAATTTTCAAGCAAAAATGAATTTTTTCCTTCAGGAGATGCTACCTTAAATGGTCCGTACCAAATATGATCGAATTTACCATTTTTTACTGAATCCTCTTTTCGAGCATCCCATCTCAAAACCAGATCTCCGGGGAGAAAATTTCTGTCCTTGGCTTTATGATCAAATAATACCTTCATGTCATCCTGGTACTTCTGCAACTTTTCATCCACTACTGCCCTGTGCTTCTGAACTTCAATCAAATGATTTATCCTTCTTGTGAGAGGATTCAGTTCTTCCTTCTCGTCTTGCCATAGTTTTATCACAGGAAGTGCTAGGTTTATAGGAAACACTACATCTGTTCCATATACCATTTGAAAGGGAGAAGTACCGATAGACTTTTTTGTGCCTATCCGATTTGCCCACAGAGCATATTTTAAATGCAAATGCCAAGACTTTTTATTTTCGTTTAACATTTTCTTGATTATATTGATTAAGCTCTTGTTTGAAGATTCCACGAGACCATTTCCCTGAGGATAGTATGCTATGGAATGACCCAGCACAATATTATATTTTTGGCAAAAGCTGACCATTGCCATAGACTTAAAAGCCTGCGCATTCTCTGTGACTATCTTTCTGGGACAGCCGAACCTAGACAAGATATTTTCTTCCAAGAAGTCTATAACTACTGAATCAGTAGCCTTTCTTGTTGGGATAGCTTCCACCCATTTGGTAAAATAGTCTGTAGTGGTCAGGATCCATCTGTGTTGAGCACTAGAATGAGGATTAATTTCACCTATGAAGTCTAGTCCCCATTGTTGAAAAGGAGCTTTTGTCTTGACTGGGACCAATGGCATCGCTGGTAGTTTGTGTTTTCTTGCAAAAAATTGGCAAGGGATGCAAGCTCGTACCTTAGCATTGACATTTGGGAAAAGTTTGGGCCAGTAATAGCCAACCCTCAGGATTTTATATGCCGTAGCCCTCCAAGCATGGTGTCCTCCACAGACTCCTTCGTGAAATTGATCTATAACTTCCTCTGTTTACGACTCGACCAGACAGACCAAGAGGAAGCCAAGCGGGTCTTTCCAATATAATCCTTTTTCAGAAATACAATATTTGACTGCATGCAGCTTTAGCGTTCTAGATTTGGATGGAGACAAGTCAGTTGGACATGTCAATGTCAGTAAGTATGTTACTATGTCCTTGTACCAATTCGACGACGCAAATTTCTCCTCAATTTTGTTTTCAACTATTTGGTCCTCAAGTTCATTCACGTCTACCCATTCTTCCTCCTCCCGAGAACTGTTTATTCCAAGAGCTCTGAAATTGGATTCAGCTAAAAGTTTAGCTAAACCTTGCCCCTTTACCAATTTTGTCGGTTTAACCTCCAAGTCAAACTCTTGAATTTTGGCAAGCCATCTTCCTCTTTTGCCATCACTGTCTGCTTGAACCAAAATATCTTTTACAGAACTAGTGGGTACATATGCAATCACTTTAGAATGTAAAACATAAGTTCTGAAAGCTTTCAATGATTTTACCATAGCATATGCTTGCTTTTCCATTATATTATATTTGAGTTCAGCATCTCAGAGACTTTTGCTAAAGAAGGCTATCGGTTGCTCGAAACCTTCTTCGTTCTTCTGAAGGAGTACAACAACAAGCGTGTGTTCAGAGGCAAATGAAAAAATAAGAAAATCTTTGAGATAATCGGGGCTTGCTAGTACTAGTGCCTCTTCACTTATAACCTTCTTAATATGGGCAAAGGATGCTTTAGCTTCTGCTGTCCATTTTACTTCACTGTTTTTTCTGAGCATATCTGTAATCAATTTCACAATTTCAGCAAAGTTAGGAATAAATCTTCTCAAGAAATTTATTTTTCCTAAAAATGATTGAATTTCTTTCACATTCCTAGGAATAACTATTGTATCTATATATTCTACTCTTTTAGGGTCAATTCTGATTCCATCTCGAGATACGATGTGACCCAACAACTTGCCTTCTTGCATAGCGAAATGAGACTTCTTAGGATTTAAGGATAAACCAAACCTGTGACATTTTTCAAATGTCTGTCTGAGATGAATCATATGGTCTTCATCTGATTTAGAGAAAATATTAAGATCATCCAAATAGATGACTACGAACTTGTCCCGTTCGCCAACGAAAGCAATATCCATCGCGTGTTGAAAAGTAGCACCTGCATTCATCAGTCCAAACGACATTTTATCGTACATAAACGTGCCCCAAGGAGTGGTAAATGTGGTTTTTTCTTTATCGAGCTCACTGACGACAATTTGATTGTAACCTGAAAATCCGTCAATCATTGACATCCTATTAGCTCCTACTACTTTTTCAAGAACATGGTCCATTTTAGGTAGAGGATAATTATCTTTGAGAGAAGATTTATTAAGATTCCTGAAATCAACACACAGTCTAATTTCCCCGTTTTTCTTTCTAACCGGGACCAGATTAGCTACCCAATCAGAATATCTTAGGGGTACAATTATCTTAGCATCAAGAAGTTTTTTGACTTCTCGTTCGATAATAGGTAATAAAATGGGGTTAAATTGTCGGAGTTTTTGTTTAAAAGGTTTGACACAAGGTTTGAGGGGTATCTTATGTTTGATCACATAAGTGTCATATGTTTTCAGTTCTTCATACGACCATGCGAAAACATCTTTGTATTTTCTTAACAACTCTGTGTATTTATTTTTGTTTTCTGTTGATAAATATTTGGATAGTTTAACCATTCGGGGATTTTCTTTAGTTCCTATATTACAATCTTCAACCTCCTCTGGTTGGGGTTGTAGGGTGGTTTTTGAAGGGTTATCATCTTGATTAAAAAGTCTTTCCAAAGGGATTAGACCCTTGGGAATTTGGTTGTTCTTGAGAACAAGCATTCAGTGATTTGCAATTTTATCGCGAAATTCTTTAGAATCCTCCCCCTCTCGCATGATCCAAATTGGATAATTTTGATTTTCTTTATCGGTATGCGTTTATGCAAATTCGTCTAATGATTCTAGAAACTTTCAAATCTGCTCATCATCTTCAAAAAACTGCCAATGTTGTATGTTATTTGGTATCGAAGGGCGATGTCTCATTTGTATGTGATATTTTAATTTAAAAGCAGTTGGGGGTGTGAAAGTTGATGCAGCTTTGGCTAAAGCATCAGCTTGTTGATTTTCAGATCTTGGGACGAAATGAAAATTCACATATGAGAATAAGTTCTCGATTAAATCCCAAACACAATTCCTATAGGACCGTAATCTAGGATGCTTAGCCTGGTACTGCCGATTCACCTGTTTTATAATTAACTCAGCGTCACCAAAGACTTCAAGTTTCTTAATTTTCATCCTTCTAGCAACTTCTAATCCTAGCACTAAATCTTCATACTCGCATACATTGTTTGTACAATCCACATTCCACTGAAGCCTATATGAAAAAGGAATAACAAATTGATCATCAAGAGCCACAAGAAGTGCTCCTGCTCCGGCTCGAAGGAAAGATGAAGCACCATCAAAATACATTTTCCATACTCCAGTGCTATATACATTTTTCTCTATTTCTGTTTTTTCAATTTTTTCTTCTATACAATTATCGTCTACATCTACTTCAAAATCGTCATCAATAGATAATATACAATTTCCTAAGTCTTGGTCAGCAATATAAACTGGATGGTTGTTCGGGTTGTGTGGATCACCTACAGTAATTTCCAACCTAGTCTCTCTATAAAGACGAGTGTATTAGCCTTCGAAAACTGGAATTGTAGCGTATGTCATATCCAGTTGGAGAGATCCTCCAAGCTTGGCACCCCATGATCTAGATAATAGCATACCATACTTTGGGGGAATGTCAACGACCATTACATCCATAAGAATACTTTTAGCAGGTATTTGCGCCAAACCTACCACTGGGTCTTTAATCATACCTGTGCATTTGACTTTCCTCGAATCGAAAGAATATAAGTCACCATAGGGCCTTGTGATTTCAAGACCAAGTTTTTCCATAATTTCCTTTGGCATAACATTGTGGGAAGCTCCGGAATCCAACATACAGTTATGGAGAAGGTGGTCAAACAGGGTTAACGTAATATAACATGGAGCCACTGTGTCTCTTGCACCTTCGAAGTGTGGACCGAAGACTATGTTTGGTTTTTCGTCTTCTAAGTTGATGACGTCGGCCTGGCTTTCGTCTTCGAAAAAATTAATCATCTTGGCGATTTATTTTCTGTATATGGGATTTTTAGCTAATTCAACAAGAGGAATAGGAATTTTGATTTTATTTATTTCGTTTTCCAAATTAAAATTTCCTATGGCCTTGTCATTTTCGATGTTCGGGGCTTCCATACCTTTCTTTTCAGTTTTTCGTTGTGATGTGAACTTGTTTTCATTTATAGGAGCTAGTGCCTTCACAGGGAGTGTTTCTACTGGTTCTGTCTAGACAGGTTGCGTATCAGCTGTGTTTCTTTTCGCAGACTGTTTATCAACAACTTTTGGAGTTGCCTCATCGGTTTTGCTTCTTGCCAAACTCTTTTTTGTCGGAACATTTGGGAGACTTTTATTTCTTGGTCTTAAATTATATTTTCCCTATAGTTCAGTTATAATATCATCTGCAATATCTTGATATGTGAAATCATCAGTCATATTATTGCTAACATGGTCTTCCGATGTACTTTCTTTACTTAAAGATGCTTCGTAATCCTGTCTCGATAAATAAGGTGATTTATTATCGTCGCCAAGGTTACTAATATCTTCATCGATTTCTTCAAAATATCCTAAATCTTCCTCTCTAATGTAGTTTTCACTTTTAAAGGGTGTTGGAATTTTTTGATCTTCATTTTTAATTATTTTCTGTGGTCCCTGAGGATCAGGATTTCTTCGAAAATCTTTTCTGGGGAAATTATCTCTTTTCGATTTCTCTAGTTCCATTTTTG
>ML829794.1:36624-60677 GCA_009831015.1 Picea engelmannii
GGGGGGGGGCACGAGGGTTATACCCTGCATGCGTTAAATAACATTTCTACGCCAAGCTAAAATCCCCACCTCCTTTTATGGCCCCTGTCACAAAATGGTTTCCTATCCATAAGCAAATCTTAGCTCTCTCTATGTGTACACCTTTGGCCTCGAAGTTTTCACCATTATGAGGAGTTAGCTTTGTTCCCCCTGTGATGGCCACCGAGAAAACCCTTAACCCTCCAGTCTGGAGTTTCACAAAGAAGAATGTCGGGCCTGTCAAGTTTTTTATGGATTATCGTGGATTGGATGTATGGTCAATTACTCTAAATGCAGACTCGCCCAATTGGTCATACAACAATCGTGTTGGTTGGCATTTAGTTACTACCTCGGTGATAATGATGACAAATCTTGCATTGTTATTGGCACAACTCAAATTACAAAGTCACTGGTTTTTTTTGCACATTGAAATAATGGTCATGGTAACTGTGTTTTGCCTTGGGGCCAAATGATTATGGAACCGGACAACTGCATACCCACTATATCCTTATGATTGTTCGATTGTATAAGCCTGAGTTTGCACAACATAGTTGGTTACAGTTGGATTAAATCAAAGTAATACCGTGTTATTAATGACTCGGCATGATGGATTGAGTTATTACTGGGACTATGCATTTGCTTTTGTTATATTGCATCGTAATGATTTGGTGACTACGCACTATGCATATTTTTTCTCTCACGGGGTTTTAAGCGTGTTTATTTGTTGCAATTGACCATTTTTTAAGAAGGGCATGTTGTTGATATCTCGTCATTTTGGAGGGATGGCCTAGTTTTAAGTCACATTGAATTGTTTTTTGTTTATTTTACAGGGCAGAATTACATTGCCTGGGTGAATGACCATGTGTGTAGCTTGTGTCTAAATAGGGGTTGTTGGTTATATATTTAGATATCGATTCGGGCGTGGCAATTTGGTCTTGATTATTTTGATTACTGCCTATATATGTTTGACGAATGTCATTGCATTTAAATGACATGCCTGATTGCAGTGATCATGTGACTTCATTGTGAATTCTGGAAACATGAAATTGGGTATATTGGTTGATTAAAGTAAGATATGGGCAGTGGTTGATTTCGATGGTTAACATAATGGAAAGGCTACTGTTTGAAAATTATTATAAGATGCGAAGAAGGGAACAAAATTCTCTTTACAGATTGTGTGGAATGCATATTATCTTATGATGGCACTATGTTGTATATTTGATTATGAACAATAAACTAGTTAAATGCACATAAATTGTTATTTGGTCATGATAATTGATAGTTGATGCATCTCTTTTCGCAGAGTGTTTTATGGATCACTTAATTAATCTCATGAACAATAATCTTTTTTCTTCCCTCTCATTATTCCATTTTTCGCTAATTACAAACCCCTTCACCTCCCATATTCATTTTTTCACTTCCTGTTATGAGATTAATTACAGTCAAGAGAATTTCAGTGTTAAAGCAGTCGAAAGTGGCAATGTCTTGCATGGATTACAATGATGTTTTATTGGGTTTCTTACAGTTGATTGTTGTTTTCATTGAGTAGTAACCACGTTCTTTTCCCTTCATGGAATCATTTTTTCGCTCAATACAAACCCCTCGCATATCCCAAAACCCTTTTCACCCCTTGCTCATTGATAAGCGGTAAAACAATTTGTATGGATTGGATTGCATGAATCTGATATATTGCTGAGCCAAAATCCATTTCATATTTTAAAAGAGTTGTCATGTATGGTTAATTAAAAGATCATTACTAATAAATCACTCATGCAGGGTTGAGCTATTCAAATAAAAGGCTAAGAACAGAGGCTTATTATGCTTCTGTCAAGGAGAAGGACTAAAAATGGTAACATCAACAAAGGGGAATGTGGCTTTTGAGTTTTATTCTATCTATTGTTGTTTTATGACATTTGACTTCATGGATCTTTGGACAACATGCCTTATTTTGGATATATGAGTATTATTTTTGGAATAACTTCAGATTTCATGAGTTTAAGTTACCAAAAGTGAATATGTTGATGGGAGACACAAGGAGGTGTATTTTGCTTAACTAATGGTTATGTTATAATTTTTATGATTGTTATGAACTAAAGGGAGTTACAAGGGGTCCCACCTACTATTTATTACTATTTATGACCCTTATTATAATTATTACTCTTCCCCCTAACTAAAGTTAGTTGAGTCTTTTAGTTAACTTAACTAATGAATTGGTTCAACTTCTCCAACCAATTCTAATTTGTTAAAAGCAAAAGGAAAGGGAGGAACAAGAGGACGATAGAAGCAAAAGCATGCTAAGGTTTGCTCTTTGAGTTTATGTTGAGATAGTTCAGTTTTCATTCATTCATATATTCATCACAACCTAATTCTCTTTTATGATAGCATGGTCTTATTGCAGACAACAATATTCAGGGTTGAATCAAATCATTCAGACACTTGTTCTTCAGAGGTGTTGATCTATCTTTGATAGTCTATGTAGACTTGTCTATTTGTGAATTAATTTTCATGACTGATAAAGGCTATTGTGCAGAGTTGAGTGGGCAACAATCTGTGGCAAGCTGATCCAACTTTTAGAGTTCAACTTTGGTTTCCTGTCAGAGGTCCTTTTGTATGTTCCATCAAGGATGTCTAAGTTTGACTTTGGTCCAAGATTTATGTATGAGATTTTGTAAAGAAAATGACTCTTTGGTGAATTGGAATGAAATAAAGGATTGCTTTATGTCTCATCTATCTTGATTATCATCTTGGTGTCTTTACTTATGTTCTTACATTTATTTCAACGACTGTTATACTCAAAAAATTACATAAAAAGTGAATTTCCAGCAAGCTTTTTGTTGATGAAAGACTAGCCTAAGCACTCATAATTAATACTTGTGAGTTAGGATGTTATTTTTGTTGGCTATAAACATAGGGTGATATTCCCATCTACTTTGATTTAGCCAAGTAAAGTCTGAAAATGTTTGAGTAAGATCAATTCATATCTTTTCCTTGACAATTGTGAGCTCTTTGCAACAATACTCTGTCAACTAGTGAAGTTAAAGGTTTTGAAAGAATTTTTTAACACACATGCATAATGAAAAAACTTGAATAAATTCTAATTCCTTCAACCTTAGGTTGTCACAGTTCCATTGGTAGAAAATTAGGCTGCAAAGTGAAATATGTCACAATGGTTGTGAGCTCTTTGCAACAAGTACTCTGTCAACTAGTGAAGTTAAAGGTTTGAAAGAAGGTATATGCAAGGAATCAGAATAAAATGTAATTTTTTCAATTATCTAACTTTTAAATCAACAATAAATTTCAAATGGAAACTAAAATAAAATCTGAAATTTAAATCTAAAGATTAGAGTGTTGTTATATAGACAAAAGAGTAAAACAAGTTACCAAAGAATGAAGATGCATAAAACAAATCTTATGAACAACAATGTACAACAATGACATGGACCAAATCAAAAGGGCTCTCTAGGCCTGGTTCATGCACAAAATAAAAACACTAACTGAAGAAAACCAAACATCGTGTATCAAGCATTAATTTTTTTTACAAATTGAGTTCAGAAGGTTCTTTCTACCATCCCTTCAAAGCTCCATATTTAAATTATTTATACAAAAGAGAATGTAACAACTGAGCCTAGGAATACTCTCATGGAGTAATGATGCAACTAATCATATCATAAACATGTTGATTTGACCTTGATTTGGTATCCAATTGGAGAAAACGACCATAACAAAAAATATGGGCATTTCATCTTTAGAAAAACAACCATATCTCCCAAATCGTGCAATCTCTAGAAACTATACATACCAATCATCTAATTGGGCATGTTATGCACAAAACCCATGTCCCAAAATTTCCAAATCCATCCTCACCAATCCAAAAATCTCGTCTGAAGATAATTTCATGTTTTTGCTACTAAATATTTTCCTGTAGATACCCGAGCTGACCAAGCATTGACTAAGGGTCAATTTTCTCATATCCAGGAGAACACATACCGTGGCATGAAGATAAGGATCAAATTCCAAGTGCCCATTTCCTCCAGATCTCTATGCAACCATGCTAACAAATGAAGGATTACATGAACACAATTATTCTTGAAAGTTTTGCTAAAAATCAAGTTATTTAGTATTTCAACTTGTTAGTTTTGAAAAATAGAAATAAAACACAAAATTGCCTAATATGCCTTTATTAAGCCAAAATGGATGAGGAAAATGATAAAAAGAGGAAAAATGGATTAAAAATAGGTAGGTGGAAGTGCTTTTTAAATGACAAAACATTGTACCAACATGGGGCATATGGGGTCAACTAAGGACTCACTTGAGAAGGTGTAAGTAGAATTAGGGTGATAGTTAGGGTTGTCCACTATAAACCCTAACAAATCCACCTAGTGCATTACAAATTCCAAGATAGTTCAAGGGAAGATACTCCACTAGTAATCTTCCAAGGGTTATGAAGAAGGAACTTGTTCAGGAAAGACACCAAGAGAGTGCACCACCACCACTAGAGAAGTACAACTACACTTAAAACCATTCATAAAAAATATTGATAATATCAAGTGAGACCATTTACTCAAGAAATCGATTCATCTTCAAAACCCTAGTTGAGAGCATCCATGAAATTTGAAAAACAATCCACAATACATCATCCTCAAGAAGTATCTCTAGTTATCCATCCATAGAAAATATAAAAAAGAATAAGTATACAAGTAATGTTCTCCAAAATTTCTAACAATTATTCACAAATGAGAACTGCTTCTTTATTTGTACGAGAGATCTAGCAGCCTTCTCATTAAACTAACAATATTTTCCTAGTNAAAAAAGAGATACAATGGTACTAATACCGCTAAGTGTGCCGCCATTTTACCGGAAACCAGCACATGTTGGAGCCCATATGTCTCTTCTAGAAAAAGGTTGTTTCGCCATCTGTCTTGCCCGAGGGAAACCAGGACAGATGGCCATGCATAATCTTGAAACTGTTTGAGGTGATACAGAGAGCTTTTGGAAGCCCGAACATAACTCTGAACATTAAAAATTATAGAAAAAAGAGGCATCATCATGGTTGTATGCATAAGAGAGAACCAGACAAAAAAGTAACTAGACCAAATACCCGGTGACGCTGTCGTCCTCGTCCTCCTGCTTCACTCCTCTATCCAGCATTATGAATGTCTAGGTGCACGTTGGGCATTTCTGCTTCTCTGGGGCATTGGAGTACATGTCGAAAAGCATGTCCATATGCTGTCTCATTAGGAGGACCCTATGTTCCTGGTCTGCCATCTGTTCCCTTAATTCAAACACTAATTCCAAGTGTGCCGGGTGGAGGAAGGGTGGTGGGACACCCATCTGTGCATGCATGGCTTTGGTGGAAGGTGGCTCTGGGGTATCGTCATCCTCTACTAGAGTGACTTTCATCCCCATTTTCGGGGCTTCCTCTGGAGCGACATCGCCTTCTCCCTGGCCTTTGACTCATGTGTCTTCCTGGTGCTCACCCTCTGTAATGGCTCCCTGTTGTACCAAATTATCATAAGGTACTTCCTCGACGTAACAAATGGGGAATTCCTCACCGTACCCACTTGTGTCTTCCTGGTGCTCGCCTTTCATAATGCCCCCCTACAGCGCCAGTTCCTCATAAGGTACTTCTTCTACATAGCCAGTGGGGAATTCCTCACAGAGCCCACCTGCAGAGTTGTGCCTTGCTTGAATTTCAAGGGCAGTCAGAGTGTTTGCTTCCCTAAAAGGTTTGAGTGTCTGAGCTAGCTCCTCTGTCGAAAACTCCTCTACATGAAGCCTAGGGGGGATGTTGTCCTCCTTTTCTCTTTGATGTAGAATGGTGCGAGCCAGTGAAAGAGCCTGTTCCATTTGTTGTCTCCTATGTCATTGAGCGGCGTGGGTGTACCAAGCCGAACCACGACGAGGTTTTCCTCTCTCCCTAGGCATCTTAGTGAAGGAGAGGATATCGAAATCGCCTAGAGTGGAGAGAAGAACACACCAGATCTCGCAAATGGTGGAAATGTGCAGATCATGGATGAGCTGAGTGTGAACATGCATCATTGCCTTCAAAATCTTGGGGAATGATGGGACATGGCTCCCCATTAAATTCTTCATAGTTAATGTTTGCAAGGCCGACTCTTTCCTGCGTGGGAGAGGTCGTTTATCCGGAGGTTGGCAGTACTAGCCAGCTCCCATCATTAATGGTGAATAGATGGGGAGCGAGCTACCTCATTTAAGGTGAGGCAAGACACTTCGCCAGGTGTTCTGGATTTGCTTCGTGTCACCCCATCTGGGGCAATATTTTCCTAGCTTTAAACCCTAAGAAAATATTAAAAAGTTGTTATCTCTTACAAGCCCTAGATATAAGGTCATAATACATAAAATATCCATGATACAAGAGTGGATGGCTCACTCAAATGATGTCTAAAGTCATGTGTAGGGGCTCCAAAGTTAAATGTTCCCTCCAAAGGGTGAAATGTTTCATCCTCCAAGTGAAAAATCATCTCCAAAAGGTGCAACATCCCCTCAAAAAGGCACCACGTCCTCCCCAAAAGGTGTTAGGACTTCTCTACAAGGTGTGGCATCCTTAAAGAATCCCAATGACCTACATAAGAAGTGGAACAACCCCATCAAGAATGCATGTGGCCTCCTCAACATCCTCCAAAGGACCAAGGATCAATCGAAGTCATGTCCATGCAAGGTACACCATCCAAAGAGGGGCTCAAGTGACCCGATGTACTCATCAATCCAAAGGCATGTCCATAAGTCCAATGCAACACAAAAATTGAGTCATGTCAAGTGTGAATTCCATTAGCTGGATCACATTAAGCACCATCTTCAAACTTGACAATAACTCATATAATTCATACAATTTTCCAAGTTTAGGTATGGGAGGGTCATCATTAGCCCCTATTATATGTGCTAGTACCCAAGAAGATGAGTATTTCTCAAGAAACCCATCAAGGGGCATGTGTAATGATATATGATATGGTTTAGGGGTTAACTTCATGAGTGGTATTGCATAGTCATGTGATATTATGTAAGATATTCATCCACATGAGCACCTTTGGATTGAGGAAGTTCTTATGCGTTGAGTTTACCTTTCCTCGGCATTGTGTCTTTCCAAACCCCTTTTTGTCTTTTTCTTTATTCATTTAACCTTTTCTGACTTTTGACTTTTATTTTACTCCATTTAGTCCCTTTTTAGATATGCATTCATTGCATAGGACTTGGGGTGATGGACTCATAGTGAAGGGGTATTTCTCATGCTTTATTTCTTTTGTTTATTTATTTTTACATCTTGTTCTTTTCTTTTTGTATATATCCAACTACATCAACATAAAGAATTCAAGCTCCTTATTCTCATGGAATTTTTAAGCATGAAACTATATGTGTGACATGTGAAAACCAACCCAAAAGAAGGACAACATAAATTGAGAAATATGGAAAATGTTAAGTATGGGTTAGGATATGGACATGCTACACCTATCAAATCCCCTCGGTAGTACAACTCTACCCAAGAGTGACAACACTTAGCTAGGATATGATGATGACCACAAAGGTGAAACAAGGAAAAATACACAAATTTAGAGTATCATGATCCATTATCTGACTAAACCAATGGTCGCTACTTTCATGACAAACACAGAACTCATTAACACTTAATATGAAGCAATCAAACAAGGTACCTCATGTAATGTCAAGCACCATAATAACCCAATATGAGTGAGCTGAGAATAATGAGGGAAGCATCTTTGTTCAAGTGTCTTTTGACAACTATATATATCGTCTGTGGAAGTGATGTCTATAGTAAGGATCATAGGAGAAGAAATCCAACCCCGCTAAGCATACTCCTATCTCTCTCCATCAACATCTTGTTCATCCATTTTGCAACTCCATTCCGCTAAGGGATATATGGAGTTTTTGTATGTCTTTCTGTGTCATTTTTCTTACAAAATTGATCAAACTTTGTAGAACAAAACTCATTGCCATTATCAATCCTGAGCAACTTAAACTTCCTACTAGTTTTATTTTCCAAGAGAGCTCTAAACTCTTAAAAAAGACTAAAAACCTTAGATTTAGTTTTCAGAAAATATAACCATGTCCTTCTTGAAAAATCATTAATGAAAAACACATAATGCAAAGACTTATAAATCAAAAAAACTTTAACAAGACCAAATACATTAGAATGAATTAAATCCAACAACCCAAGAGATTTTTGAGAACTAGAATAAAATTGAGCACAATTCTATTTTGCATATATGCAATAATCACAAAAATCAAATTCAAGAGCACAATCACTCAATCCATCAACAAGATTTTTGTTTTTCAAGGCCCGTAGGCCCTTCTTGTTAGGATATTTAGACACTTAGGAGTTAGTTAAGATCAAGTTAGTCTAATGTGTCTTTAGGTAAAGTGTGTTTCTTTAGTATGTTTTTGTAATTATGTAATCTAACAATCATGATATGTTCTACACATAAAGTGATCTAATGGTTCATATTCTCCTTGATACTAAAGACCATATTGATCTGTGGTTTAACACCCGATTGATCCATGATCTCTATTTAAAGAGCATGGGGGGTCATTTGTTGATGATCGATTGTGAGAAACTCATATGTAAAAATCTTTTCTTTTGCATTAATATATTTCCTCAATTAGCCACATTGGTTGGGATTGTGGTTTGTTTCCCTCTTTGAAGATTTTAACCATCTAATACATTAGTGTATTGATCTTTTATCTATGTTTGTGAGTGGTTGTTTAAGGTGTTTAACCTATCTGGAAATAACCCATTTTTCGAACATGATATCAAAGCCTATGAAGGCTTGCTCCCTTTGTTGATCGAGATCTTGAACATGTGTTCTTGCATGTATCAAAATATTTATGGTTTCTTCTATTTATGTGCATTTCTAGGTTGAGCGGGTTGTTCCATTGCGTCTAGAGCACCGTTTTAAGTTAGAAACACTTTTTTTTTCACCAAAAAAAACTTTTATTTTCCTAAGATACAACCATTTTTGTGAGATTTGAAGCTATAAAGTTTCATTATGGTTTTTAATTTAATTTTTTTGTTTATATAGTGTGTTCATATTTTATCTTTTATGTTTATATTCCCAATTTGCTACCCTTTCCAGTCTATGTGTGCTCTTTGTCACACACTTTGTTTTATGTGATCTTGACAAACCAAAAATAGAGTGGAAAATGTTTTATTTTCTGTGTATGTTATTTTCTCTGCATTTTATGCAATCTCAATGAATCATAAACAAAGAGAAAAAATGCATTTTTTGGGTAGGCTAACTAAGATCTAACCTCAATTTTGAAAAGTTTTGGATTTTTTTTTTTCTAAATTCTATTTATTTTTGTGTGCGGTTGTGTTGAAGATTTTTGCAGGCAAAAACAAGGGTTTTTAGGTAAGAACACACTTTGAGGCAAAGAGTTAAAAAAAAACAAACAACTCCCCTCCTCCTTGATAACATTTGTTATATATTTTGCATTAGCTCACTTGGTCGAAAGTTTATTGAATAAAAGGTCTTGAGTTCAAATGTTTCTTTTCATTAAGTTACCCTTTGAAAAAGTTCATGCAACTTTAAGTTTAACTTTATTGTGAGCTACATTTCTCTTAAGTTATAAAAGTGAATTGCTATAAAGTAACTTTTATGTTCATTTTTTAAGTTAGATTTTGCATACAACTTTAATTTATAAAGTAACTTAATTGTAAAAGTGATTATCACTTATTTTATAAAAGTGAGTCTCTTCATGTAAAAATAACTTATTTGTAAAAGTGAGCTTATAGGCAAAATTAAAGGAGGGTAATTTTTTTTAACTTAACAATCTCATTGTGCATCCATCACCACGTGAGCCAACCTCTACTTATCACATGGTACCTTGATTACCTTTTATTCATTTCTTAAGAAAAACGTAATTTTGACATCCGAAGTCTGTTTTCAATGCTGTTCTTTTAAAACTACCTATTTTTTTATTGCTTTCCATATGTATAGTCAACTTTTGCTTTTGAATCCATCTTCTTTGCATATTTTAATATGGTCAACCCAGATGATCTTTTTCTTACTAGTTCAAACTATTTCTCATGGAAATCATGTAACAAAGTAAAGAAATTATACCTTGGGAAAAGAAACTACCTTCATTGATGCCTCAAAGAAAGCAAGATGGGATGATAAAATGACAAAGCACATGGATTAATCAAAATGTCCATCTCTAGTGATTTACGGTTTCACCTTCAAGGATTTGACACACCAAATAACGCTTGGGAAAAGATGAAAACCGTATTTGGTAAACAAAATGAGATTTGAGCCCACCACCTTGAAAATCAATTGTTTTATTTAAATCCCAATGATTTCTATTGCATTGAAGATTATCTATCTAAGTTCAAAACACTCAGACTTTTACTTGAAAATTGTAAATTAGAAAAGAAGGATGACCAATTGATATATGTTATCCTTTCTAATCTTGGTAGTGCATATTTTATTTTTGTAGCTACTTTTCAAGTTTTAGGGGTTACTTACACATGACCCTCTCTTGAATTTTTTTGCGATTCTTTGATTAGAGATCAAGATAAGCTCTTGCATATTGGAGTGATCAAAATTACATGTACATCTAACAAATCCTTAGTGGCCCAACAAAATTATAAATATAAGCATATGAAGAAACAACATCCTCACAATAACAAGCAAAACAAGGGTCCCAAACCATCTTAGCTAGCTCCATACCCTCGATGATGACAAAGGAACAAAATAAAAAAGTAATAAGATTGAGAGTCATTGCAATTTTTTTGGGCGTGATGGTCATCTAGAGTCTAAATGTTTTAAGAATATGGAGGCCTTAGAAGCAACAATGATGAAACACAACATCAATCTTGATTCTTCTTCTTATAACTCTTCTTCTCTCGGACATGCACTTTCTACTTCTAGTATTTCTTCCAATGTAAAATCTACTTCTTTTAATAACTGACTATTGATCATATGGCTAAGGACAAGCCATTTTTTATACTCTTAATGAATGCAACACTAACCAAATATGTGTTGGTGATGATAGATCTTTTAGTGTTGTAGGGTCTAAAATAGTTTAGTTAGATGATGGTCATTTTAATGATGTATTATGTGTTCCAAGTCTCTTTTGCAATATTCTATTAGTATATCAAATCACTCATTCAGGTGAAGGTCAAACAATGGAGTTTCCACCTCACCAACCCGTAATCTAGGATTTAAAATATCCCGAGCATGTGCTAGCAACTAGAATTGTCGATGATATTACCAAGTTGTATAGATTTGACAACTTTGGTACATCATTTTTTCCATCAGTTTTTATTGCTCATAGTGATGACTTGAGTAAAATTTGGCATGAGTGAGTTGGTCATCTAAACTATCGCTCATTGCAACAACTATGTAATCAAAATATGGTGACTCATCTTCATCTTGTTTTTTACAAAGGTGGTGTTTGTGGTGGTTGTGTTCTCAATAAACATCATTGGGGCAGTTTTGACAAACGTGCCTCTTGGCATGCCTCAACCCCTTTGTAGCTTGTTCATGGTGATTTTTGTGGTTTGTTTCCTTCTCCTTCTTCCTAGGTTCAAGTACTTCTTAATTTTCATTGATGACTTCTCTAGACGCACTTGGGTTTATTTCTTAAAACTCAAGAGTGATTTTTTGACATATTTTTGGCCTACAAGGACCTTGTAGAAAAACAATCTAGATATCAACTACATGATACTTTAATAATCTAGATAATAGAGACAACTATATTAACAACAAACTTACGACTTACTGCACTACACAAGGCATTCAAAAATTCAACATATTGTTCCATGGTGTTGGTGAGAGAAATAATTGCACATTAACACCCCAACAAAATGGTGTTACTAAAAGAAAGAATCACACATTAAATGAAATTGAAAATTGTACGATCCAATCTAAGCGATTAAGTCTTCATTTTTGGGCAGAAGCCATTAATTGTTCCAATTAAATAGTCAATCGCACTCCCACAAAGGCTTTAAAAAATACAACATCGGAAGAGGCATGGAGTAAATTTAAACGTGTTTGGTAGGAAGCATGGGCTCACATTCCTTATGAGAAAAGAAGAGCATTATAACCTAAAAGTGAGAAGTGCATTTTGTTGGATATTCGAAAGATGTAAATGGTTAGAGACTTCTTCAACCTCATTCCAATGAAATTATTATGAGAGATGTTAAGTTTGATGAACTTCTCTCAACTTGGGAGCCTGATTTAGTGTTTATGCCATATTTGACCGGTGAGCCATCTTTGGCGTCTATGTCATCTTTTATTCCCAACTTTTCTATTAATGATCATATTTAGGTTTCTTCTCCAGATGAGGATGAAAATCCACCTCTTCCTACTCACCTTTGTTCAATTCGGTCCATTGGATATGAACCTTCTCCAACACTACAAATTTCCAAATGGGTCCGTAAAACACAAAAAGCAGTTGGTGATCTTGCTGGTGATCCTACATATCAACGTCATACACATTCACAGTTCCAATCAGTCTCCTCTCTTTTGGTTCAAGTTTCAGAGACTCGTGATCCATAAGATTATGTCCATCTAGATTGGAACAAATCAATGAATGAAGAAGATCTTTCCTTAATAGGAAATGATACTTGGGATCTTGTAGCTCTTTCAAAAGGAAGAACACTTGTTGGATGTAAATGGGTATATAGAACTAAGTATGCATGAGATGGAAGTTTTGAAATACATAAGGCCCAATTAGTTGCGAAAGGATTTTCTCAAGTCAAAGGGATTAACTATAATGAAACCTTTTCCCCTATAGTAAAAAATGATTCGTCTACCTTGTTCTATCCCTTGCCACCTCACATAAATGGGATCTCCGTTAGATGGATGTTAAATGTGCCTTCATTCATGGGGATTTGCAAGAATAAATTTACATGGAACAACCTCCTGCCTATGTACTTCATAATGACTCCAACCTTGTTTGATTCCTTAAGAAATCGCTTTTTGGTCTTAAGGAAGCTCCTAGGGTTTGGTATGATAAAATGGATAGCTTTCTTATTGACACTGGATTTTCTAGATGTCATTCTCACCCTAATGTCTATATCAGGAAAGAAGGTAACCATCTCATAATAATTTTTCTTTATGTTGATGACCTTATCCTCACTAGTAGTGACCCCAAACTTTTAAACCACGTGAAATCCAACCTTAAGAAGAAATTTGAAATGAAAAACTTAGGTTATTTGCATTATTTCTTTGGCCTCCAAATATCACAAACCAAGAAAGGAATTCTCCTTTCCCAATCTAAGTATGCATGCGACCTTCTTTATTACTTTCACATGGAATATTGTAAACCAACCCCATCTCCCTTACAATTTGGAGTTAAACTTACTTCCACCTATACTACACCTGGAGTAGATGCCACTTTGTACTATCAATTAGTTGGTAGCCTTTTATATTTGACTCATACACATATTGATATTTCCTTTGTTGTTGGTTGTGTTTCCCAGTTTATGCAAACACCCCATCATAGACATTGGAAAGCAACAAAAGGGATACTTTGGTACAATCGGGGTATAGTTCAGTTTGGGATACATTATAGTTCATGGGAGACTTATTTTTTGGTTGGTTTTAGCGATTTCAATTAGGTTGTAGACTCTGATGATGCAATGTCTACTACATATTATGTTTTCATTCTTGGTTCCAAACCTATCACTTGGGATTGTAAGAAGCAACAAGCTCTTTATCTTGCTTCAGTAGAAGCAAAGTACCAAGCCATAGTTAATGCAAGTCAATAAGCCTTGTGGTTTTGATAGATCTTTTTAGAGTTTGGATTCTAGTAACAAAATCCAACCACACTACTGTGAGAATCAAAGTACCATCAAGCTTGCCAAAGATCCAATTCAACATCAGTGCTGTAAAAATTGGGCTACACATGCACTTCATCATAAAACTTATTCAAGATCACTTTCTTGAAGTGTTATTTTTCCCTATAGATGATTAAGTTGCAGACATTTTCACAAAGTCTCTTACAAAAGTGAAGTTTTACAAACTTTGATCTATGTTAGGAGTTTAAGAAGTTTTTATTAAGGGGGGATAGGCTCTAATGCCTTCTTCCTTCTCCTATTTTGTCACTTCCTACATCATTCAATCATATCCCAACTTGTTCATAAGGGGGGTTGTCAGGATATTTAGACACTTAGGAGTTAGTTAAGATCAACTTGGTATGCTCACAGGGGTGTAGACAGACTGACAAGTGCCGTGTAAATGGAAGGAAATATGTAAAGGAGGTCTCAAATTAGATTCTCACCTCGATTTACCCGTGCCCCATGCTTGAAGGATGTGTGGACGCACCTGGAGGTTATAGTGGTAGCAGATGGGAATCGACCCCGTGTCATGTGAGTACGAGAACCAACCAAGTTGTTGATTCCACCATTACAAAAAAAAATAAAAAATATCAACTTGGTATAATGTGTCTTTAGGTAAAGTGTGTTTCCTTAGTATGCATGTGTAGTTATGTAATCTAATAGTCATGATATGTTCTAGACATAAAGTGATCCATGGTTCATATTCTCTTCGATACTAATCACTATATTGATCTACGGCTTAACACTTGAATGGTCCATGATTTCTACTTAAAGAGAATGGAGGGTCATTTGTTGATGATCGGTTATGAGAATCTCAAATGTAAAATTCTTTTCTTTTTCATTAATATATTGTCTCAAGTGGTCGTGTTGGTTGGGACTGTCGATTGTTTCCCTCTTTAAGGGTTTTAACCACGTAATACATTGGTGGACTGATCTTTGATCTATTTGTGTGAGAGGTTGCATAAGGTGTTCGAATTGTGTGGAAATACCATGTTTGTTGAACACTTCTCACTTACATGGCCCATTCATTGGTGACATAACATTGTCTTCTCTATAGGTAACTTGCTTTTGGAAGCAAAAGCTAGTTTAAGTACCCATAAAGCATGACCATTACAAGTAGATACATGTTATGATCATGAAGGTGTAGATTCCACATCTCTTTACTATAGAAATTGTAAAACTATTACACCGAATGGTGTACGCATCAAGCTAGAACAAAGTGCTCAGGCGAACACCCTTAGTGAGCACCATAGATCCTCAAAGCATCTTACACCCTTTGTCAAAGAAAACAACCTGCACACCTACATCATTAAGTTTTCTTACTGATAGTAGGTTCTATACCAAACTCGGGATATTGTGTAGAAATCCATTAATCCTCTTCACTCCGCCATCAAAGATTTTGATCAAGATTCTACCATGACCAACTATGTTAAGAGAAGAGTCATCACCAAGGTATACCATCCCATCATCATATTTTTCATACATTGAAAACCAACGCTGATGGAAAGTCATATGGAGCAAAGCTTTGGAGTCTGTCAACCGCACACTATGGCCTACATGGGTTGTTAGAGTTGCAATAAAGGCATCTCCACCATTCCCGTGAGAAGATTTTTTAAACTTATAATCATTATTTTTCTTCTTATTCTTCTTTTTGTCTTCATTACAATATTTTCTAAAATGCCTAACCTTACAATTGTTCCAACATTTTGCTATAATTTTTTTAAAAGACTTAAGTGTCCTACATGATTTAGATTTTCCCTTTTCCCTACATCTTAAATGTATACGTTTTATAAAAATATACATCAATCATATACGTTTTGAGTAGATCTTAATAAGATTGCATTATTTGGTATATGTTTTAGGAAAAGTCCATATCAATCATAAATAGCCTTTTATCATTGTTGTTATGTTTTTCTAGTCATAAAAATATAACAAAAGGGGTAAAAATGGTAGGGCCAAAGAAAGGATGCAACCAAGTATAGAAAAAAAAAAGCTAAGCCACCCATGATATGTAAGTAGTGGGTCATTTAAATAAAATGTAACATGGTCGAAGAACGGAAACTGAATAGTTGAATATTTAGGGTAACTTCTTTTCTACTTAGAGAGAGGAGGGTGAATGGGAAAATGAAATTTTGAATAGTTTTTTGGCGAGATACCTATTTTAGTAGTAGACGGTTCTTGGAATGCTTTGCTACCATGAAGGATTACCATTTATAGTAACTGGTTTTCAGTTGTTTTTGGCATTTTTCTGGGCCTGTATTCTTGGGGGGTCCTTGGGATGGCAGTACTAGTTTGGCGGATAGCCATATTTAGTAGTTGGTTATCAGTTTGATGGTGTCTTCTTGGAATACACCATTGGGGGGTCCACAGATTAGTTACTCATATCAACATATGTCTTACCTGAGCGATATGATGGCATCCTTATTTGAAGCTTTAATAACCTAAGTTTTCGGTGTGTTTTGGAGGCAGGGACCCACAGAATGTGAAATGACTGTTGGCTCAGAGCTGGAAAAATTCTGTTAAGGTGGCAAGATTCTAGGTATGGCGCATGAGGTCAACAACCTGTTGGGCGCTTCAGATGAGAAGGAATGGGACCGAGAGGGTCTCTTCAACACTCTGGATGAACTTTGCAAATTTAAGGTTGGTCAGAGGCATTTAGTGGATCCATTACTACCCTCGGTTAAAATGCTTCCCTCGTTATCTTCTCCATGTATTCCAAAGGATACACATTTGTGCCTTGTTGATAATTTCCATAAGCCGTTTCTGATCCCTGCGTTGAGCCTAACCAGGCACTAGCTGGTGCAGGGTTTGACACCGGTTTTCTAAAGATTGGTAGCGGTAACAAACAGGTGAACTCCTTATCATCAACTGATCCTATCCCGACGAGCACTTTACGAGTGAATGTGAATTTTAAGGACTCTAGACCTAGGAAGACAGTGAGAGCTTGGAAGCCCAAGAAGTCATGGTGTCGCCTTGTCATAGGAATGGATGTGGGTCTAGAAGAGACATGTCAACTCTCTCTTTGTGCTAAGGTAGGTAGATTTTCATACAAAACTAAGTGTAATCTCTCCTTTACAGACTTGATGAAGGAGATTTGGTATCCTCTTTTAGGATATATTCCGACTTATATGACTCTTCCTAGCGGGTGGTTTGGTTTGATTTTTAAGACTCCTGAGGATGCAGATATTATCTTAAATAGGTTCTGGGACTATAAGGGTGGCAGTCTAATGTTGAAACATTGGAGGACTCGGTTCGACCCTGCAACTAAGTATTTCAGTTTCAAGCACGTTTGGGTGCTACTACCAGGTTTGCCATTAAATCTTTGGAACAAAATTGCGCTGAAGGCCATAGGCAATCTTCTCGGTCACTTCTGAAGATTGATGAAGCCTGTCTACTTTCGTTAGACAAACGTATGGCTCGGGTGTTAGTAGAAGTGGACTTACACACCGGTTTGATGGATTCCATAGAACTAGAATGGCGAGGCCATGTTATCGTGCAATGATTGGATTATCTTGGTCTACCTTTCATATATAGAACTTGCAGGTGAACGAGTCATTTATGAAAAGATTGTCATGTTGGGCATGCATTCTCGAATGTGGATGAAGACCTGGACTCTTTTACAAAGGACCTGCATTACATTGAGCAAGGCCTGGAGGAACAAGGATCGATGGGCGGTTGTGAGGCTATGAGCCCAGATGAGTTTTTGGATGGCACCTCGAACTCCCTAATTAGTAAGCTAAAATCTTATTGTCCATCTTTTTTTTTCTAAGCTTTATTTGTGGGAACATGACATTTTGGAAAAATCTGTCTTGTTACACAACAATTCGTCAGTTGCTTCTGAGAAAATGGTGGACCCGATGGACAAGGGAGCCCTCTTTTGTGGTAATGATAGGACCCATACGCCTTAGTATTTTGTTGATTCTGATGTTTCTGCTCCAATAGCCTCTCTGGTTCTTTCCACCCTGGAAATGAACACACAATCCTTACCACTAGCTATACTACCTGATTCAGAACCGTCATTGATTTTGGTGGTTGACTCCCTAATTCCGTCTCTGAGGGAGACTACTAGCCTGATACCTTTACAGACCTTTTGGGGCTCGGAAGTTTATGTAAACTCAAGCTGTGACTTAATTCGTGACTTGAACTCTGAAAGAGTGGACCAAGGAAGGAAACTAGCAAGGTCGAGGGGTTTGGGTTTAGAAGTATCTCCTATTAAAACTAGGAGTGCTCGGAAGAAACAAGAGCTTCATTTGTCTACTTTAGAACAACCTTCTACTACAACTCTGGATTTGAGGGCACTTAGAGGCATGAAATCCTTGGCTAGGGATAAATCATGATCCTCCTCTCCCTGAATATCAGAGGGGTGGGAGGTCGCCTTAAATTTCCCTCTATGCACAGATTGTTATCCACCACAAAACCTGACGTAATCTTTCTTCAGGAAACCCTAGTTGACGAAGAAAAGGCTATGAAGTTTTTGTTCTGTTTATGTCCTACTTGGATGTATAGTGTAGTGAGCTCTGTGGGGAAGTTGGGAGGACTTTTGGTGGCATGGAATCCGAACATTTTTGAACTCCGTCCTTATTTGTGTGCTGGTGGTATTTTATTGACAGGTATTCATATCCCTAATAAAAGAAGGATATGCTTGATTAATGTTTATGGGCCATGTACTGGTCACAGAGTTTTCTGGGAGAATCTGGAAGAAAAAGGACTACTAGACCAGAGTAATCTTATTCTTGTGGGAGTTTTAAACTTTTCTACAGGTTTTGACGAAGTCTGGGGGGTGTCGGCCTTGATTGACTCATAGGCGACTTTTTTTAGAGATCTTTTTACAAAACATCATTTAGTGGATGTGAAGCCAACCAAGGTAGTACCAACTTGGCACAATTGCAGATTTGGGGTGGATGACATTCAAAAAAGATTAGACAGAGTATATGCTTCAACAAAGATTCTTAATGATTCTGCGTTATTTAGATCATGGGTGGAACTCCCATTTATATATGACCATGCCCCAATGCTCTTCCAGGTGGATTATGGTCTTAAGTCCATTTCCTATCCATTTAAGTTTAATCCAGTGTTGTTGAAAGATGAGTTATTCGGTGATATTGTTAGGGAAGAGTGGAATACTCAGCAAGATTCTTTGGGAGTTGGGGTGCAAACAAGACTGGAGGGGAAGTTATGCAGACTAAAAGCAAGAGTAAAGAAGTGGATTGCAGTTAAGAAAAAAAGCGATCTTCAAACCTATGAACAGATAGAAGAAGAGATCGCCTTTCTCACCAAAGAGAGTCTAGAACATCAAACATTTACTGAACCTATTCCACACTTGAAAGCACTTGATAATGAAAGAAATAGATTGTTACTGGTTGAGGAGGAATTATGGTGTCAAAAGAATAGGGAAACATGGTTACTTTCGGAGGACAAGAATACTAAATATTTCCATCGGTTCGCCAGTTTTAGGAGGAACAAAAAACATCTTTGGGAAGTTAAGGATGAGTATGATCAAGTTCATACAGGGCAGGAGGCTATAAAGGCAGAAGCATTGAGACATTTCAGCTCCTTTTACAAAGACTCTCATAATTCGATAGTGGATCAGATAGCTTCGGTTCGCTTATATCCAAGGTTGACTACAGAGGAGGAGGTTTTAATGATAGAGAAACCGTGTATGAAGGAATAAGTTCTAGAGGTTCTAAAGGGTTTCACCAAGGACAAGAGTCCTAGTCCTGAGGGGTGGACATTTGAGTTCTTCTTGCATTTTTATGACTTGATTGTTGAGGACTTATTGGAGGCAGTCAAAGATTCATGTTTATCTGGTATGGTAAACATATCATTAAATTCGACGTTTGTTGCTCTTATTCCCAAGGTAAACGGACCGGCATACTTTGGTGACTTTCGGCCGATTGCCTTATGTAATCTATGCTATAAGATCATAACAAAGATAATAGCTAAGCGCATCAGACCTATTTTGTCACGTACTCTCTCTGAAGAACAGTTTGGCTTTTTAAAAGGCAGGCAAATAATTGATGCTATAGGTACTGCGCAGGAGTGTATTCACAACATTAGGGAGAAAAAGTTGCAAGCTATGATCCTCAAGATTGATTTGAAGAAAGCTTATGACTGCATAAGATGGGATTTCCTCAGACTAGTTCTTTTACAATGTGGCTTTGGTCTTCCGATGACCAAGTGGATTATGGGTTGTATTTCCACTGCTACCTATGCTATCTTTATAAATGGCGAACCAACCAAATTCTTTAATGGTGGAAGAGGTCTCAGACAGGGGTGCCCGCTATCATATTTTCTCTTTTTATTAGTTATGGAAGGCTTGAGCATTGCTATTAAAAATATTCAAGAGGAAGGTTTGGTGTCGGGTATCAAGGTTACAAGACTTATACGGATCCTCCATCTTCTTTTTGTTGATGATATACTCATAATAACCAAAGCTTCAATTACCGAGTGGTTGGAGATAAAAAAGCTTTTGGCTATTTTATGTAGTGCAACTGGATTGATGATAAATACACGGAAAACATCCTTCTATCAATTCGGTGTGCAACAACAAGTTCTGGATTCCATAAAAGCAATTTTTCCTTATAGCATTAATAATCTTACTAATGGTTTTAAGTATCTTGGTTATATTTTGAAAGCTGACAGGTTCAAAGCTAAGGATTGGAATTGGCTTTTATCCATATATGAAAATAGAATCAGTCATTGGTGCAATAGGTGGTTGACTTTGGGTGGTCGCCTTGTCTTGGTTAAGGCTGTCTTAGAAAGCCAACCGGTTTATTGGCTGGCTTTGGCAAACATTCCTTCTTCGGTTCTCCATATAATTCACCAAGTCATCTTCAACTTTCTATGGAATGGGAAAAGAAACAGAAAATGATTCCATTTGTGTATTTGGCAGCATAGAGCTTGTCCGAAGAGGTATGGGGGATGGGGGCTACGAAATATGTTTAGTTTTAGTCGTGCTATGGCGAAAAATACCCTTTGTCGGGCTCTAATGGTGGATGATCTTTGGCACCGTGTTTTAAAAGAGAAATACCTACCTTCTGTCTCAGTGGAGCGTTGGCTTCGGGCGGTACCGGTAATTGGAGCATCAGGATCCCAGACTTGGAAATATCTATAGAAATCATTATACATATTGTTGCATTGGCTTGTTTGGTATCTGGGTTACAGAACCTCGATTGTAATTGGGAAAGACCAGATTCTTAGGTTGGTAGATGCAGATCACCTGTCTGAAGACTTAATTTAGGCATTAAATCAACGAGGAGTCTATTATTTATATCAATCCCACAGAGCGCCTCGACCGAGTATGATCGGACCCAATTGGATCACCAGTGATGAATTGGAATTAGAAGGGGTTCTAGCAGTGGAATGACAGGTTTATCGAAAGGTGATCATAAGTAGTGGAATCCAACCACAGTTGAGGCCGGATGAATTGAAATGGATAGGAGGAGACTCCTCGGGCAGGATTTCAGTAAAAAATTCTTACGAGGCAGTTGAAAAAAGAAGTTTGTTTTTATGATCGGAGGGTGGAGAAAGGTGCTCTAGTCCTGGGACTGCCCTCTAAAATTAAAATTGTTTACTTGGCTGGTGGTGGAAAACAAAGTACTTTCGTGGGATAATCTTCAGCGAAGGGGTTTTGAGGGCCTGAGCTACTATTCATTGTGCAAGAAGGATTCAGAAACAGAGCTCCACTTGTTTGTGGGATGTCCATTTACCAATGTTGTTTGGGATAGAGCAAAACTTACTTTAAAATTCCTGGGACTATGGTTGGGCAACACCATTCCTGAGTGTTTTAAGAACTGGAGATTACAAAATTCAAGCTATCCTACTCTTCCGGCCTTCATATGTTGGAACATATGGTTGGAAAGGAAACACACCATCTTTGAGGATGAGACACCATCTGTTCATAAGGTGGCTTTCCTGTCCATATCGGTAATGAGAGAATACAAGCCTTCTTTAAGAACAAAGTAGATGAGGAGGAAGCCAAAGAGGCCTACGGTAAGGTGCATGACTAGATGGTTTGATGGGGCGGCCTGTGCATCTGGTCATAATAGTGGAGCTGGAGGGGTTATTCGGATCAACGAGAACATAATTTTTAATTGGTATTTTAATTGTGGTCCGGAAACTAATACCAGAGCAGAGTTGTTGGGTGCATGGGCACTTCTCACTCTAGCTATTTGGCTTGACATTTCAGAGTTCTATGTTCATGGTGACTCAAAGATTATCATCCACTGGCTGAAAGGCAAGGGTCGTCTTCAGGTGATTACCTTGGAGTGTTGGAAAGAAATAATTTATGAACTTATAAATCTTTTCCAAGATATTGCCTTTCAACATGTGTATCGAGAAGAAAATACTGTTGCGGATAGCCTGTCAAAGCAGGCGCTTCTAAAGCCCCCTGGAAAAATTGAATATTTTCAATGTGTTGGGGAACATGAAGGTCCTCATATGTACATAGATCTTTTCTAGCCCGTGTCAGTATGTTTTCCTTTTGTTGGGAGTCTATTAGGTAGAAGGCTTATGAGTTTCCTGGTAGTCTTGGTTTGGAGTTCCAAAATAGGATAGGTTTTGTTGGCATTTTATTGTCGGTTGGTTGTATCCTAATGTCTAGTGAATTTCTTCTCCAATGTATTGGGGTTTCTCAGATAATAGTATTTTGTAATGAAAGTTTATATCTCTATATGAATATAAAGCATATTTTTTTTGGAAAAGAAAGAATAGTTGAATATTTATACTTATATGTGAGCTTTTTTAATCATAAAGATCAAATTATTAAATAATATGGTGTAAATAATGAATTTATTATTATTTTATATATTTTATTTTATTATTTTAAATAATGAAATCAATGTTGTGTTAACCAAAAACTTATTTTACAAATGAAATACTTTCGTGTTACAATTCTTTATGTAGTTTGGTTGTGGAAGATATTATAATTTAATTTATGATAGTATTTGTTGTTCATCAAAGTTTGATTTTTTAATATCATCTCAAAATATGTTAATTAAATTTTTATTGGATATATGAAAAATATTTGGTTTAGTAATTAATTTATTTTTTAAATAGTAAAGTTTATACTAATTAGTGTTGATTGTTTTTTGGTATAAATAATAGATGATGGAGTATATTTTTAAGGTATTCTGTTATGTGAAGTCATAGGTTCAAAACCTTAAACCAATCTGAAATTATAATAAGTCAAATTAATTTTTCCAATCAAAAAAATAATAATAGATTAATAATAAAAATAATAATCATTAATTATTATTTATAAATACAAAATAATATATATAATCTTATTTTTAAATGTATTTGTTCTTTACTCAAGTTTTTTAAACACGTAGAAGATAAGGTGGTCCAATTCAAGATTGTCGGCGGTTCGCTTTATGTAACCTAAAAAGTTTTGAAGTCTCGATTATGATTTTACATTTTTGCGTACAAAACCTTTGGATGTCGACCTTCACTTAAATGTCCAAATATTATATCCGTGAAAAAAGGTAAGCAACCTTTGGATGTTGACCTTCACTTACATGTCCAAATATTATATCCGTGACAAAAAGGGCAAGGAAACATCTTTTCATGCGCGTTATGCCGATGACAACGCAACATTACCAATAATATTATAATAGAGATTTTGGTAGTTGAATGTTTTTGTCATACCAAATTTCATTCGTGTGTAATATTTTGTAAAACAAATCATGCATAAACCAAACAAAAATAATCATGCATTATCACTTTTGCCATTGTAAGCACGGGACTATATATATTTTTTTATTGCAAGTTGATTTTAGATTATTTTCGTTGTTTTTAAAACAATTCATAAAGTTTGATAATTTTGTTTATTAAGTGGATTATTTTAATTTTATTTGTTTTTAAATTAATTTGGAATTTTATTTTCCTATGAGTAAAGCAAGTTTGATGTAGACATGATTAGGATACCTCGAAAGTGGGGTAAAAAGAACGTTGAATTTATCTAGTGATTACATTGTTCAAAGATATGTGATGTTTTTTTGGATGATAGAGGATCCATTCGATAATTTCATTTGTTTTTATTCAATTACAAGTAGATGGTAGTTGTGTATAGTGTCCGAAAAAATAAGATTTCAATGAGTTAATCATAAATAGATGTATGGTGGGAGAAATATTGGATTAAGAGGGAATTGAGGGTGATTGCTATGTATTGGGACAATTTAGTGGGTAATTGGTACAACTCAATCAAAGTGTGAAAAAC
>ML829794.1:66037-76600 GCA_009831015.1 Picea engelmannii
ATCAAACTTGCTTTACTCATAGGAAAATAAAATTCCAAATTAATTTAAAAACAAATAAAATTAAAATAATCCACTTAATAAACAAAATTATCAAACTTTATGAATTGTTTTAAAAACAACGAAAATAATCTAAAATCAACTTGAAATAAAAAATATATATATAGTCCGTGCTTACAATGGCAAAAGTGATAATGCATGATTATTTTTGTTTGGTTTATGCATGATTTGTTTTACAAAATATTACACACGAATGAAATTTAGTATGACAAAAACATTCAACTACCAAAATCTCCATTATAATATTATTGGTAATGTTGCGTTGTCATCGGCATAACGCGCATGAAAAGATGTTTCCTTGCCCTTTTTGTCACGGATATAATATTTGGACATGTAAGTGAAGGTCAACATCCAAAGGTTGCTTACCCTTTTTTTCACGGATATAATATTTGGACATTTAAGTGAAGGTCGACATCCAAAGGTTTTGTACGCAAAAATGTAAAATCATAATCGAGACTTCAAAACTTTTTAGGTTACATAAAGCGAACCGCCGGCAATCTTGAATTGGACCACCTTATCTTCTACGTGTTTAAAAAACTTGAGTAAAAAACAAATATATTTAAAAATAAGATTATATATATTATTTTGTATTTATAAATAATAATTAATGATGATTATTTTTATTATTAATCTATTATTATTTTTTTGATTGGGAAAATTAATTTGACTTATTATAATTTCAGGCTGGTTTAAGATTTTTAACCTATAACTTTACATAACAAAGTACTTTAAAAATATACTCCATCATCTATTATTTATACCAAAAACAATCAACACTAATTAGTATAAACTTTACTATTTAAAAAATAAATTAATTACTAAACCAAATATTTTTCATATATCAAATAAAAATTTAATTAACATATTTTGAGATGATATTAAAAAATCAAACTTTGATGAACAACAAATATTATCATAAATTAAATTATAATATCTTCCACAACCAAACTACATAAAGAATTGTAACACGAAAGTATTTCATTTGTAAAATAAGTTTTTGGTTCACGCAACATTGAACATTGATTTAAAAAGTCACGTTTGAAAAAAATATATATAAAATAATAATAAATTCATTATTTACACCATATTATTTAATAATTTGATTTTTATGATTAAAGCTCACATATAAGTATAAATATTTAACTATTTTTTTTTTCAAAAAAAATCTGCTTTATATTCATATAGAGATATAAACTTTCATTACAAAATATCATTATCCGAGAAACCCCAATACACCCGAGAAGAAATTCACTAGATCTTAGGATACAACCAACCGACAATAAAATGCCAACAAAACCCATCCTATCTTGGAACTCCAAACCAAGACTACTAGGAAACTCATAAGCCTTCTACCTAATAGACTCCTAGCAAAAGGAAAACATACTGACATAGGCTAGAAAATATCTATGTACGTATGAGTACCTTCATGTTCCCCGACACATTGAAAATATTCAATTTTTCCAGGGGGCTTTCGAAGCACCTGCTTTGACAGGCTATCCGCAACAATATTTTCTTCTCGATACACATGCTGAAAGGTGATATCTTGGAAAAGATTTATAAGTTCATAAATTATGTCCTTCCAGCACTTCAAGGTAATCACTTGAAGACGACCCTTGCCTTTCAGCCAATCGATGATAATCTTTGAGTCGCCATGAACATAGAACTCCGAAATGTCAAGCCAAATATCTAGAGTGAGAAGTGCCCATGCACCCAACAACTCCGCTCTGGTATGAGTTCCCGGACCACAATTAAAATACCAATTAAAAATTATGTTCTTGTTGATCCGAATAACCCCTCCAGCTCCACTATTACGACCAGATGCATAGGCCGCCCCATCAAACCATTCAGTCATGCACCTTACTGCAGGCCTCTTTGGCTTCCTCCTCTTCTGCTTTGTTCTTAAAGAAGGCTTGTATTCTCTCATTAGTGATATAGACAGGAGAGCCACCTTATGAATAGATGGCGTCCCATCCTCAAAGATGGCGTGATTCCTTTCCAACCATATGTTCCAACATATGAAGGCCGGAAGAGTAGGATAGCTTGAATTTTGTAATCTCCAATTCTTAAAACACTCAGGAATGGTGTTGGCCGACCACAATCCCGGGAATTTTAAAGTAAGTTTTTCTCTATCCCAAACAACATTGGTAAATGGACATCCCACAAACAAGTGGAGCTATGTTTCTGAATCCTTCTTGCACAATGAACATTAGCTCGGGCCCTCAAAACCCCTTCGTTGAAGATTATCCCACGAAAGTACTTTGTTTTCCACCGCCAGCCAAGTAAACAAATTTAATTTTAGAGGGCAGTCCCAGGACCAGAGCGCCTTTCTCCACCCTCTGATCATAAAAACAAACTTCTTTTTTTCAACTGCCTCGTAAGAATATTTTACGGAAATCCTGTTCGAGGAGTCTCCTCCTATCCATTTCAATTCATCCAGCCTCGACTATGGTTGGATTCCACTACTTATGATCGCCCTTCGATAAACCTACCATTCCACTACTAGAACCCCTTCTAATTCCAATTCATCACTGGTGATTCAATTGGGCCCGATCATACCCGGTCGAGGCGCTCTGTGGGCTTGATATAAATAATAGACTCCTCGTCGATTTAATGCCTGAATTAAGTCTTCAGATAGGTGATCCACATCTCCCAACCCAAGAATCTGGTCTTTCCCAATTACAATCGAGGTTCCCTAACCTGGATACCAAACAAGCCAATGCAACAATATGTATAATGATTTATTTAGATATTTCCAAGTCCGGGATCTTGATGCTCCAGTTACTGGTACCGCCCAAAGACAACACTCCACTGAGACAAAAGGTAGGTATTTCGCTTTTAAAACATGGTGCCAAAGACCATCCACCATTAGAGCCCACCAAAGGGTATTCATCGACATAGCATGATTGAAACTAAACATATTTCGCAGCCCCCATCCCCCATACCTCTTTGGACAAGCTATATGCTGCCAAATACACAAATGGAATCCTTTTCTATTTCTTTTCCCATTCCATATAAAGTTGAAGACGACTTGGCAAATTCTGTGGAGAACCGAAGAAGGAATGTTTGCCAAAGCCAGCCAATAAATTGGTTGGCTTTCTAAGACAGCCTTAACCAAGACAAGGCGACCACCCAAAGTCAACCACCTATTGCACCAATGACTGATTCTATTTTCATATTTGGATAAAAGCCAATTCCAGTCCTCAGCTTTGAACCTGTCAGCTTTCAAAATATAACTAAGATACTTAAAATCATTAGTAATATTATTAATTCTATAAAGAAAAATTTCTTTTATGGAATCCAGAACTTGTTGTTGCACACCGAATTGATAGAAGGATGTTTTCTGTATATTTATCATCAGTCCAGTTGCACTGCATGAAATAGCCAAAAGATTTTGTATCTCCAAACCACTCAGTAATTGAAGCTTTGGTTATTATGAGTATATCATCAACAAAAAGAAGACGGAGGATCTGTATAAGTCTTGTAAACTTGATACCCGACACCAAACCTTCCTCTTGACTATTTTTTATAGCAATGCTCAAGCCTTCCATAACTAATAAAAAGAGCAAAGATGACAGTGGGCACCCATGTCTGAGACCTCTTCCACCATTAAAGAATTTGGTTGGTTCGCCATTTATAAGGATAGCATAGGTAGCAGTGGAAATACAACCCATAATCCACTTGGTCGTCAGAAGACCAAAGCCACATCGTAAAAGAACTAGTCTGAGGAAATCCCATCTTATGCAGTCATAAGCTTTCTTCAAATCAATCTTGAGGATCATAGCTTGCAACTTTTTCTCCCTAATGTTGTGAATACACTCCTACGCAGTACCTATAGCATCAATTATTTGCCTACCTTTTAAAAAGCCAAATTGTTCTTCAGAGAGAGTACGTGACAAAATAGGTCTAATGCGCTTAGCTATTATCTTTGTTATGATATTATAGCATAGATTACATAAGGCGATCGACTGAAAGTCACCAAAGTATGCTGGTTCGTTTACCTTGGGAATAAGAGCAACAAACGTTGAATTTAATGATCTGTTTACCATACTAGATAAACATGAATCTTCGACTGCTTCCAATAAGTCCTCAACAATCAAGTCATAAAAATGCAAGAAGAACTCCAATGTCCACCTGTCAGGACCAAGACTCTTGTCCTTGGTGAAACCCTTTAGAACCTCTAGAACTTATTCCTTCGTACACGGTTTCTCTAGCATTAAAACCTCCTCCTCTATAGTCAACCTTGGATATAAGCGAACCGAAGCTATTTGATCCACTATCAAATTATGAGTCTTTGTAAAAGGAGCTGAAATGTCTCAATGCTTTTGACTTTATAGCCTCTTGCCCTGTATGAACTTGATCATACTCATCCTTAACTTCCCAAATATGTTTTTTGTTTCTCCTAAAACTGGCGAACCAATGGAAATATTTAGTATTCTTGTCCCTCGAAAGTAACCATGTTTCCCTACTCTTTTGATGCCACAATTCCTCCTCAACCAGTAACAATCTATTTCTTTCATTCTCAAGTGCTTTCAAGCGTGGAATAGGTTCAGTAAATGTTTGATGTTCTAGACTCTTTTTGGTGAGAAAGGCGATCTCTTCTTCTAGCTATTCATAGGTCTGAAGATCACTTTTTTTCTTAACCGTAATGCACTTCTTTACTCTTGCTTTTAGTCTGCATAACTTCCCCTCTAGTCTTGTTTGCACCCCAACTCCCAAAGAATCTTGCTGAGTATTCCACTCTTTCCTAACAATATCACCGAATAACTCATCTTTCAACAACACTGGATTAAACTTAAATGGATAGGAAACGGACTTAAAACCATAATCCACCTGGAAGAGCATTGGGGCATGGTCGTATATAAATGGGAGTTCCACCCATGATCTAAATAACGTGGAATCATTATGAAGCTCTATTGAAGCATATACCATGTCTAATCTTTTTTGAATGCCATCCACCCCAAATCTGCAATTGCGCCAAGTTGGTACTACCTCAGTTGGCTTCACATCCACTAAATGATGTTTTGTAAAAAGATCTCTAAAAAAAGTCGCCTATGAGTCAATCAAGGCCGACACCCCCCAGACTTCGTCGACACCTGTAGAAAAGTTTAAAACTCCCACAAGATTAAGATTAATCTGATCTAGTAGTCCTTTTGCTTCCAGATTCTCCCAGAAAAGTCTATGACCAGTACATGGTCCATAAACATTAATCAAGCATATCCTTCTTTTATCAGGGATATGAATACCTGTCAATAAAATACCACCAGCACACAAATAAGGACGTAGTTCAACAATATTCGGATTCCATGCCACCAAAATTCCTCCCGACTTCCCCACAGAGCTCATTGCACTATACATCCAGGTAGGACATAAAGAGAACAAAAACTTCCTAGCCTTTTCTTCATCAACTAGGGTCTCCTAAAGAAAGATTATGTCGGGTTTTGAGGTGGATAACAACCTGCGCATAGAGGGAAATTTAAGGCGACCTCCCACCCCTCTGATATTCAGGGAGAGGAGGATCATGATTTATCCCTAGCCAGGGATTTCATGCCTCTAAGTGCCCTCAAATCCAGATTTGTAGTAGAAGGTTGTTCTAAAGTAGACAAACAAAGCTCTTGTTTCTTCCAAGCACTCCTAGTTTTAATAGGAGATACTTCTAAACCCAGACCCCTCGACCAGGCTAGTTTCCTTCCTTGGTTCACTCTTTCAAAGTTCAAGTCACGACTTAAGTCACAACCCGAGTTTACATAAACTTTGAAGCCCCAAAAGGTCTATAAAGGTATCGGGTTGGTAGTCTCCCTCAGAGATGGAATTAGGGAGTCAACCACCGAAACCAATGACGGTTCTGAATCAGGTAGTATAGTTGGTGGTAAGGACTGTGTGTTAATTTCTAGGGTGGAAAGAACCAGAGAGGCTATTGTAGCATAAACATCATAATCTACAAAAGACTGAGGCGTATGGGTCCTATAATTACCACAAAAGAGGGCTCCCTTGTCCACCGGGTCCACCATTTTCTTAGAAGCAACTGACGAATCGTTGTGTAATAAGACTAATTTTTCCAAAATGTCATGTTCCCACAAAGAAAGCTTAGAAAAAAAAAGATGGACAATAAGATTTTAGCTTACCAATCAGGGAGTTCGAGGTGCATCCAAAAACTCATCCGGGCTCACAGCCTCACAGCCGCCCATCGATCCCTGTTCCTCCAGGCCTTCCTCAATGTAATGCAAGTCCTTTGTAAAAGAGTTCAGGTCTTCATCTGCATCTGAGAACCCATGCCCAGCATGAAAATCTTTTCATAAATGACTCATTCACCTGCAAGTTTTGTATCTGAAAGGTAGACCAAGATAATCTAATCGTTGCACCATAACATGGCCTCACCATTATAGTTATATGGAATCCATCAAACCGGTGTGTAAGTCCACTTCTACTAACACCCGAGCCATACGTTTGTCTGACGAAAGTAGACAAGCTTTGTCAATCTTCAGAAGCAACCGAGAAGATTGCCTATGGCCGTCAGCACAGTTTTGTTCCAAATATTTAATGGCAAACCTGGTAGTAGCACCCAAACGTGCCTGAAACTGAAATACTTAGTTCCAGGGTCGAACCGAGTCCTCCAATGTTTCAACATTAGACTGCCCCCCTTGTAGTCCCAGAACCTATTTAAGATAATCTCTGCATCCTCAGGAATCTTAAAAATCAGACCAAACCACCCGCTAGGAAGATTCATATAAGTCAGAATATATCCTAAAAGAGGATACCAAATCTCCTTCATCAAGTCTGTAAAGGAGAGATTACACTTAGTTTTGTATGCAAATCTACCTACCAGAGCGCAAAGAGAGAGTTGACATGTCTCTTCTAGACCCACATCCATTCCTATGACAAGGCGACACCGTGTCTTCTTGGGATTCCAAGCTCTTACTGTCTTCCTAGGTCTAGAGTCCTTAAAATTCACATTCACTCGAAGAGTGCTCGCCGGGATAGGTTCAGTCGATGACCAGGAGTTCACCCGTTTGTTACCGCTACCAATCTTTGGAAAAACGATGTCAAACCCTACACCAGCTAGTGCCTGGTTAGGCTCAACATTCGGGCCACCTTCTGCAGGGATCAAAAACGGCTTATGGAAATTATCAACAAGGCCCAAATGTGTATCCTTTGGAATACATGGAAAAGATAACGAGGGAAGCATCTTAACCGAGGGTAGTAATGGATCCACTAAATGCCTCTGACCAGCCTTAAATTTGCAGAATTCGTCCACAGTATTGAAGAGACCCTCCAGGTCCCATTCCTCCTTGTTTGAAGCGCCCAACAGGTCATTGACCTCATGCGTCATACCTAGAATATTTCCACCTTAACAAAACTCTGTCAGCTCTGAGCCAACAGTCATTTCACATTCTGTGGGTCCCTGCCTCCAAAACACACCGGAAACTTAGGTTATTAAAGCTTAAAATAAGGATGCCATCATATCGCTTAGGTAAGACATATGTTGATATGAGTAACTGATCTGTGCACCCCCCAATGGTGTATTCCAAGAAGACACCATCAAACTGATAACCAACTACTAAAGATTGCTATCCACCAAACTAGTACTACCATCCCAAGGACCCCCCAAGAATACAGGCCCAGAAAAATGCCAAAAAAAACTGAAAACCAGTTACTATAAATGGTAATCCACCATGGTAGCAAGTATTCCAAGAACCATCTACTACTAAAATAGGTATCCCGCCAAAAAACTATTCAAAATTTCATTTTCCCGTTCACCGGCCTCCTCTCTCTAAGTAGAAAAAAAGTTACCCTAAATATTCAACTATTCAGTTTCCGTTCTTCGACCATGTTACATTTTATTTAAATGACCCACTACTCACATATCATGGGTGGATAAGTTTTTTTTTTTTTCTATACTTGGTTGCATCCTTTCTTTGGCCCTACCTTTTTTACCCCTTTTGTTATATTTTTATGACTAGAATAACTTAACAACAATGATAAAAGGCTATTTATGATTGATATGGACTTTTCCTAAAACATATACCAAATAATGCAATCTTATTAAGATCTACTCAAAACGTATATGATTGATGTATATTTTTATAAAACATATACATTTAAGATGTAGGGAAAAGGGAAAATCTAAATCATGTGGGACACTTAAGTCTTTTAATAAAATTATAGCAAAATGTTGGAACAGTTGCAAGGTTAGGCATTTTAGAAAATATTGTAATGAAGACAAAAAGAAGAATAAGAAGAAAAATAATGATTATGAGTTTAAAATTTTTTCTCACGGGAATGGTGGAGATGCCTTTATTGTAGCTCTAACAACCCATGTAGGCCATAGTGCGCGGTTGACAAACTCCATAGCTTTACTCCATGTGAGTTTCCATCAGCGTTGGTTTTCAATGTATGAAAAATATGAAGATGGGATGGTATACCTTGGTGATGACTTTTCTCTCAACATAGTTGGTCGTGGTAGAGTCTTGATCAGAATCTTTCATGGCAAAGTGAAGAGGATTAATGGAGTTCTACACAATATCCTGAGTTTGGTATAGAACCTACTATCAGTAAGAAAACTTAATGATGTAGGTGTGCAGGTCGTTTTCTTTGACAAAGGGTGTAAGATGGTTTGAGGAGCTATGGTGCTCACTAAGGGTGTTTCCCTGAGCACTTTGTTCTAGCTTGATGCGTACACCATTCAGTGTAATAGTTTTTCAATTTCTATAGTAAAGAGATGTGGAATCTACACCTTCATGATCATAACATGTATCTACTTGTAATGGTCATGCTTTATGAGTACTTAAACTAGCTTTTGCTTCCAAAAGCAAGTTACCTATAGAGAAGACAATGTTATTGTTAGAATATAAGGATTGTGTGCTCGTTTTACCACGACGATACCCTCATCTCCCAACCATAGGCCGAAGCCTCCCTCTGAGCACCTTAACCTTGACCTGAGAATTCCTCCGGAAGCAAACCCTAGGCTAGATAGCCAAACAAAGAGCAGCGCATCTCTCCCCAAGGATAGCGCATCACAAAACGTTGATCAGATAGTCCAAACCCTAGCCAAGAGATATCCAAGCCAAATACTGAAACTTGTTGTTGTTGCAGCTGCACCTGCAACCCTCCTCCAAACCTGTGCACCAGCTACACCTGCAGTGCGCACCAACTGGGAAAACTGTAGTCTTGAGATGTGACAAATGAGAAATAGGCGCCCTGTATTTATAGTAATCCTTCCAATTTACTGGGGCCGACTTCTCCTTCTAGGTAGGTGTCTGTTCAGTATATTATTATTAATTATGGCCGACTTCTTCTCTTGGAGGCTAATAGCCTAATATATATTATATTCTTGAGCCGACAAGACTTATGGGGTTATTATCCAATTCATTAGGGTTTCTCTTGCTTCCCGGAGTCTTCTATTCTCGTCAGGTTCACATGTAGAGGTAAATACCTCATGCAGCTACCATAATATTAACACTCCCTCCTAGCTAGAGAGGTATTTACAGGTAATGGACTTGAGCACAAAACATACCATTTACCCGGTAGCATCAATATAGTCATCTAGACTATTTCATGACTAGATCATGAGCATCACCATTACTATCAGTTGCATCATCTTTCGTAACCATACTTCATCTGAGTAATATGATGTTGAATAAGTCACTCTCACCATAGAGTGATACAAGTGGAGTAAAAGCTCTGAACTGTTTTCCGTCTGGAAAATCTATGTTCATCATTCATCTAAATGATCATCATCTCCAGTAAGTTGTTGATAGTCTTCAAGGCAATTAGAACAACAATGGTCTTGAACACAACAGACCATTCAACTGGTAGCACCATGAGCACCTGTCATTATTATCCAACTGGATAATCTCCTATGACAACTGGTACAATATCAATTTATAGAACACATCTGTGTCTATTCTGGTAGTACACAACTACAATCCAGTTGTTAACTACCACATCAAGTAACACACAAGTACTTGATCAGCAATGGTGAAACATATTCACCACAGTAGTTCTCATCTACTTTCATATAGTCTTCATAACAAACATCTGAGAGCATACTGCATAGAAACAATGTTATGATAAAAACTGTATCATCTGGGCCAGTCTTTCACTCACGCCTGTGAGATCTGAAAGAATGTATGCCACCACAGTAGTCTTCATCTGCATAGAAACAATGTTATGATAAAAACTTAAACATCTGGGCCAATCTTTCACTCACGTCTGTGAGATCTGAAAGAGTGTATGCCCTCAGTATATAATATCAACAACAATCAACTGGGCCAATATTTCACTCACGTCTGTGAGATCTGAAAGAATGTCTGCCCTCAATATATATAACATCAATAATAATCATCTGGGCCAATCTTTCACTCATATCTGTGAGGTCTGAAAGAATGTCTTCCCTCAACATAGAATATCAATAATAGGCTATCTGCCCCATTCTTCTCAACCAAGGAAGAAGGATTGTTTCTGATTTCTGAACCTGGACCATTTCCCACCCTGGGCCATTCTTCTGAC
>ML829794.1:78969-111721 GCA_009831015.1 Picea engelmannii
TCTCCTTCTTTGAACTCTGGCTTCACGATCTTTCCTTTCACAATGTCCAACACTTTATTCTTTGCAAGGATGAGGTCAATCCTTGTCTTCCATGCTCTGAAGTTGGAGGCTCCTTCTAGCTTGTTCTCAGACTTCATAGAGTTCATCATGGCTTGCTTGACTTGGTGAAACCCTAGATTTGACTAGAAATCCAAACTTCACGTCTTGGCCTTCTGAGTGTACCAGGAGATGCGTTGGGCTATGGCACACTGATCTATTTGGAGATTAGGTCAATCTCGTCACTTAAGGTGCCTCAATAAGAGATTTAGGGTTTCTGCAACTGCTACTACTGTTAACCCTAACTGCAGTGCTTTTGGAAGCTGCTCCTGCTAGTAACCCTAGTGGTAGTTCCTCAACGAGCTCAATATCTAGCGGCTATGTTTCCTTCCAGCATTTTAGGTTGACTAAAGGGGTGTGGGCCCATAACCTGTTAGAATATAGGGATTGTGTGCTCGTTTTACCACGACGATACCCTCGTCTCCCAACCACAGGCCGAAGCCTCCCTCTGAGCACCTTAACCTTGACCTGAGAATTCCTCCGGAAGAAAACCCTAGGCTAGATAGCCAAACAAAGAGCAGTGCATCTCTCCCCAAGCATAGCACATCACAAAAAGCTGATCAGATAGTCCAAACCCTAGCCAAGAGATATCCAAGCCAAATACTGAAACTTGTTGCTGTTGCAGCTGCACCTGCAACCCTCCTCCAAACCTGTGCACCAGCTACACTTGAAGTGCGCACCAACTGGGAAAACTGCAGTCCTGAGATGTGACAAATGAGAAACAGGCGCCCTGTATTTATAGTAATCCTGCCAATTTACTGGGGCCGACTTCTCCTTCTGGGTAGGTGTTTGTTCAGTATATTATTATTAATTCTGGCCGACTTCTTCTCTTGGAGGCTAATAGCCTAATATATACTATATTCTTGAGTCGACAAGGCTTCTAGGGTTATTATCCAATTCATTAGGGTTTCTCTTGCTTCTCGGAGTCTTCTATTCTCGTCAGGTTCACATGTAGAGGTAAATACCTCCCGCGGCTACCATAATATTAACAGTTATGTCACAAATGAATGGGCCATGTAAGTGAGAAGTGTTCAACAAACATGGTATTTCCACACAAGTCAAACACCTTATGCAACCTCTCACACAAATAGATCAAAGATCAGTCCACCAATGTATTATGTGGTTAAAACCCTCAAAGAGGGAAACAATCGACAGTCCCAACCAATGCGACCACTTGAGACAATATATTAATGAAAAAGAAAAGAATTTTACATTTGAGATTCTCATAACTGATCATCAACAAATGACCCTTCATTCTCTTTAAGTAGAAATCATGGACCATTCGAGTGTTAAGCCGTAGATCAATATAATGATTAGTATCGAAGAGAATATGAACCATGGATCACTTTATGTCTAGAACATATCATGACTATTAGATTACATAACTACACATGCATACTAAGGAAACACACTTTACCTAAAGACACATTATACCAAGTTGATATTTTTTATTTTTTTTTGTAATGGTGGAATCAACAACTTGGTTGGTTCTCGTACTCACATGACACGGGGTCGATTCCCATCTGCTACCACTATAACCTCCAGGTGCGTCCACACATCCTTCAAGCATGGGGCACGGGTAAATCGAGGTGAGAATCTAATTTGAGACCTCCTTTACATATTTCCTTCCATTTACACGGCACTTGTCAGTCTGTCTACACCCCTGTGAGCATACCAAGTTGATCTTAACTAACTCCTAAGTGTCTAAATATCCTGACAACCCCCCTTATGAACAAGTTGGGATATGATTGAATGATGTAGGAAGTGACAAAATAGGAGAAGGAAGAAGGCATTAGAGCCTATCCCCCCTTAATAAAAACTTCTTAAACTCCTAACATAGATCAAAGTTTGTAAAACTTCACTTTTGTAAGAGACTTTGTGAAAATGTCTGCAACTTGATCATCTATAGGGAAAAATAACACTTCAAGAAAGTGATCTTGAATAAGTTTTATGATGAAGTGCATGTGTAGACCAATTTTTACAGCACTGATGTTGAATTGGATCTTTGGCGAGCTTGATGGTACTTTGATTCTCACAGTAGTGTGGTTAGATTTTTCTACTAGAATCCAAACTCTAAAAAGATCTATCAAAGCCACAAGGCTTCTTGACGTGCATTAACTATGGCTTGGTACTTTGCTTCTACTGAAGCAAGATAAAGAGCTGGTTGCCTATTACAATCCCAAGTGATAGGTTTGGAACCAAGAATGAAAACATAATATGTAGTAGACTTTGCATCATCAGGGTCTCCAACCTAATTGAAATCGCTAAAACCAACCAAAAAATAAGTCTCCCATGAACTATAATGTATCCCAAACTGAACTATACCCCGATTGTAACGAAGTATCCCTTTTGTTGCTTTCCAATGTCTCTGATGGGGTGTTTGCATAAACTGGGAAACACAACCAACAACAAAGGAAATATCAATATGTGTATGAGTCAAATATAAAAGGCTACCAACTAATTGATAGTACAAAGTGGCATCTACTCCATGTGTAGTATAGGTGGAAGCAAGTTTAACTCCAAACTGTAAGGGAGATGGGGTTGGTTTACAATATTCCATGTGAAAGTAATAAAGAAGGTCGCATGCATACTTAGACTGGGAAAGGAAAATTCCTTTCTTGGTTTGTGATATTTGGAGGCCAAAGAAATAATGCAAATAACCTAAGTTTTTCATTTCAAATTTCTTCTTAAGGTTGGATTTCATGTGGTTTAAAAGTTTGGGGTCACTACTAGTGAGGATAAGGTCATCAACATAAAGAACAAGTATTATGAGATGGTTACATGTTTTCCTGGTATAGAAATTAGGGTGAGAATGACATCTAGAAAATCCAATGTCAATAAGAAAGCTACCCATTTTATCATACCAAACCCTAGGAGCTTCCTTAAGACCATAAAGTGATTTCTTAAGGAATAAAACAAGGTTGGAGTCATTATGAAGTACATAGGCAAGAGGTTGTTCCATGTAAATTTATTCTTGCAAATCCCCATGAATGAAGGCACATTTAACATCCATCTAACGAAGATCCCATTTATGTGAGGTGGCAAGGGATAGAACAAGGTAGACAAATCATTTTTTACTATAGGGGAAAAGGTTTCATTATAGTTAATCCCTTTGACTTGAGAAAATCCTTTCACAACTAATTGGGCCTTATGTATTTCAACACTTCCATCTCATGCATACTTAGTTCTATATACCCATTGACATCCAACAAGTGTTCTTCCTTTTGAAAGAGGTACAAGATCCCAAGTATCATTTGCTATTAAGGAAAGATCTTCTTCATTCATTGATTTGTTCCAATCTGGATGGACATAAGCTTATGGATCACGAGTCTCTGAAACTTGAAACAAAAGAGAGGAGACTGATTGGAACTATGAATGTGTACGACGTTGATCTGTAGGATCACCAACAATATCATCAACTGTTTTTTGTGTTTTATGGACCCATTTGGAAAGTTGTAGTGTTGGATAAGGTTCATATCCAATGGACCGAATTGAACAAAGGTGAGTAGGAAGAGGTGGATTTTCATCCTCATCTGAAGAAGAAACCTAAATATGATCATTAATAGAAAACTTGGGAATAGAATATGACATAGACGCCAAAGATGGCTCGCGGGTCAAATATGGCATAAACACTAAATCATGCTCCCAAGTTGAGAGAAGTTCATCAAACTTAACATCTCTCATAATAATTTCATTGGAATGAGGTTGAAGAAGTCTCTAACCATTTACATCTTTCCAATATCCAACAAAATAAACTTCTCACTTTTAGGTTATAATGCTCTCCTTTTCTCATAAGGAATGTGAGCCCATGCTTCCTAACAAACACATGGAAGTGGCTTACATCTGGTTTAAATTTACTCCATGCCTCTTTCGATGTTGTATTTTTTAAAGCCTTTGTGGGAGTGCGATTGACTATTTAATTGGAACAATTAATGGCTTCTGCCCAAAAATGAAGACTTAATCGCTTAGATTGGATCATACAATTTGCAATTTCATTTAATGTGTGATTCTTTCTTTTAGTAACACCATTTTGTTGTGGTGTTAATGTGCAATTCTTTCTCTCACCAACACGATGGAACAGTATGTTGCATTTTTGAATGCCTTGTGTAGTGCAGTAAGTCGTAAGTTTGTTGTTAATATAGTTGTCTCTATTATCTAGATTATTAAAGTATTATGTAGTTGATATCTAGATTGTTTTTCTACAAGGTCCTTGTAGACCAAAAATATGTCAAAAAATTCACTCTTAAGTTTTAAGAAATAAACCCAAGTGTGTCTAGAGAAGTCATCAATGAAAATTAAGAAGTACTTGAACCTAGGAAGAAGAAGAAGGAGAAGGAAACAAACCACAAAAATCACCATGAACAAGCTACAAAGGGGTCGAGGCATGCCAAGAGGCACGTTTGTCAAAACTACCCCAATGATGTTTATTGAGAACACAACCGCCACAAACACCACCTTTGTAAAAAACAAGATGAAGATGAGTCACCATATTTTGATTACATAGTTGTTGCAATGAGCGATAGTTTAGATGACCAAATCACTCATGCCAAATTTTACTCAAGTCATCACTATGAGCAATAAAAAGTGATGGAAAAATGATGTACCAAAGTTGTCAAATCTATACAACTTGGTAATATCATCGACAATTCTAGTTGCTAGCACATGCTCGAGATATTTTAAATCCTTGATTACGGGTTGGTTAGGTGGAAACTCCATTATTTGACCTTCAGCTGAATGAGTGATTTGATATACTAATAGAATATTTCAAAAGAGACTTGGAACACATAATACATCATTAAAATCACCATCATCTAACTGAACTATTTTAGACCCTACAACACTAAAAGATCTATCATCGCCAAGACATATTTGGTTAGTGTTGCATTCATTAAGAGTATAAAAAATGGCTTGTCCTTAGCCATATGATCAATAGTCAGTTATTAAAAGAAGTAGATTTTACATTTGAAGAAATAATAGAAGTAGAAAGCGCATGTCCAGGAGAAGAAGAGTTATAAGAAGAAGAATCAAGATTGATGTTGTGTTTCATCATTGTTGCTTCTAAGGCCTCCATCTTATTCATTTAGACTCTATATGACCATCACGCCCAAAAAAATTGCAATGACTCTCAATCTTATTACTTTTTTATTTTGTTCCTTTGTCATCATCGAGGGTATGGAGCTAGCTAAGATGGTTTGGGACCCTTGTTTTGCTTGTTATTGTGAGGATGTTGTTTCTTCATATGCTTATATTTATAATTTTGTTGGGCCACTAAGGATTTGTTAGATGTACATGTAATTTCGATCACTCCAATATGAAAGAGCTTATCTTGATCTCTAATCAAAGAATCACAAAAAACTTCAAGAGAGGGTCATGTGTAAGTAACCCCTAAAACTTGAAAAGTAGCTACAAAAATAAAATATGCACTACCAAGATTAGAAGGGATAACATATATCAATTGGTCATCCTTATTTTCTAATTTACAATTTTCAAGTAAAAGTCTAAGTGTTTTGAACTTAGATAGATAATCTTCAATGCAATAGAAATCATTGGGATTTAAATAAAACAATTGATTTTCAAGGTGGTGGGCTCAAATCTCATTCTGTTTACCAAATACGGTTTTCATCTTTTCCCAAGCGTTATTTGGTGTGTCAACTCCTTGAAGGTGAAACCATAAATCACTAGAGATGGACATTTTGATTAATCCATGTGCTTTGTCATTTTATCATCCCATCTTGCTTTCTTCGAGGCATCAATGAAGGTAGTTTATTTTCCCAAGGTATTCTGATAAATTTATTTACTTTGTTACATTATTTCCATGAGAAATAGTTTGAACTAGTAAGAAAAAGATCATTTGGGTTGACCATATTAAAATATGCAGAGAAGATGGATTCAAAAGCAAAAACTGACTATACATATGGAAAGAAATAAAAAAAAATAGGTAGTTTTAAAATAACAACATTGAAAACAGACTTCAAATGTCAAAGTTACGTTTTTCTTAAGAAAGGAATAAAAGGTAATCAAGGTACCATGTGATAAGTAGAGGTCGGATCACGTGGTGATGGATGCACAATGCGATTGTTAAGTAAAAAAAAATTACCCTCCTTTAACTTTGCCTATAAGCTCACTTTTACAAATAAGTTATTTTTACATGAAGAGACTCACTTTTATAAAATAAGTGATAATCACTTTTACAATTAAGTTACTTTATAAATTAAAGTTGTATGCAAAAACTAACTTAAAAAATGAACATAAAAGTTATTTTATAGCAATTCACTTTTATAACTTAAGTGAAATGTAGCTCACAATAAAGTTAAACTTAAAGTTGCATGAACTTTTTCAAAGAGTAACTTAATGAAAATAAACATTTGAACTCAAGACCTCTTATTTAATAAATTTTCGACCAAGTGAGCTAATGCAAAATAAATAACAAATGTTATCAAGGAGGAGGGGAGTTGTTTTTTTTTACTCTTTGCCTCAAAGTGTGTTCTTACCTAAAAATAACCGCACACAAAAATAAAAAGAATTTAGAAAAAAAAAAAATCCAAAAATTTTCAAGATTGAGGTTATATCTTAGTTAGCCTACCCAAAAAATGCAAGTTTTCTCTTTGTTTTTTATTCATTGAGATTGCATAAAATGCAGAGAAAAGAACATACACAGAAAATAAAACATTTTCCACTCTATTTTTGGTTTGTCAAGATCACACAAAACAAAGTGTGTGACAAAGAGCACACATAGACTGGAAAGGGTAGAAAATTGGGAATATAAACAGAAAAGATAAAATATGAACACAATATATAAACAAAAAAATTAAATTAAAAACCAAAATGAAACTTTATAGCTCCAGATTTCACAAAAATGGTTGTATCTTAGGAAAATAGAAGCTTTTTTGGGTGAAATAAAAAGTGTTTCTAACTTAAAACAGTGCTCTAGATGCAATGGAACAACCCGCTCAACCTAGAAATGCACATAAATAGAAGAAACCATAAAAAAATTGATACATGCAAGAGCACATGTTCAAGATTTCGATCAACAAAGGGAGCAAGCCTTCATAGGCTTTGATACCATGTTCGAAAAATAGGTTATTTCCAGATAGGTTGAACACCTTAAACAACCACTCACAAACATAGATAAAAGATCAGTACACTAATGTATTAGATGGTTAAAATCTTCAAAGAGGGAAACAAACCACAATCCCAACCAATGTGGCTAATTGAGGAAATATAAAAATGCAAAAGAATTTTTTTTTACATATGAGTTTCTCACAATCGATCATCAACAAATGACCCCCCATGCTCTTTAAATAGAGATCAATATGGTCTTTAGTATCAAAGAGAATATGAACCATTGGATCACTTTATGTGTAGAACATATCATGATTGTTAGATTACATAATTACAAAAACGTACTAAAAAAACACACTTTACCTAAAGACACATTAGACCAAGTTGATCTTAACTAACTCCTAAGTGTCTAAATATCTTAACAAGAAGGGCCTACGGGCTTTGAAAAACAAAAATCTTGTTGATGGATTGAGTGATTGTGCTCTTGAATTTGATTTTTGTGATTATTGCATATATGGAAAATAGAATTGTGTTCAATTTTATTCTAATTCTCAGAAATCTCTTGGGTTGTTGGATTTAATTCATTCCAATGTATTTGGTCTTGTTAAAGTTTTTTTGATTTATAAGTCTTTGCATTATGTGTTTTTCATTAATGATTTTTCAAGAAGGACATGGTTATATTTTCTGAAAACTAAATCTAAGGTTTTTAGTCATTTTTAAGAGTTTAGAGGTCTCTTGGAAAATAAAACTAGTAGGAAGTTTAAGTTGCTCAGGATTGATAATGGCAGTGAGTTTTGTTCTACAAAGTTCGATCAATTTTGTAACAAAAATGGCACAGAAAGACATACAAAAACTCCATATATCCCTTAGCGGAATGGAGTTGCAAAATGGATGAACAAGATGTTGATGGAGAGAGCTAGGAGTATGCTTAGTGGGGTTGGCTTAGAGAAGAAGTTATGGTTAGAAGCGGTTTCTACTACATGTTACTTGATTAACATGTCTTCCAAATCATCTCTTATGTTGTCACTCTTGGGTAGAGTTGTACTATCGAGGGGCTTTGATAGGTATAGCATGTCCATATCCTAACCCATACTTAACATTTTCCATATTTCTCAATTTATGTTGTCCTTCTTTTGGGTTGGTTTTCACATGTCACACATATAGTTTCATGCTTAATAATACCATGAGAATAAGGAGCTTGAATGCTTTATGTTGATGTAGTTGGATATATACAAAAAGAAAAGAACAAGATGTAAAAATAAATAAATAAAATGAACAAAAGAAATAAAGCATGAGCAATACCCCTTCACTATGAGTCCATCACCCCAAGTCCTATGCAATGAATGCATATCTAAAAAGGGACTAAATGGAGTAAAATAAAATTCAAAAGTCAAAAAAGGTTAAATGAATAAAGAAAAAGACAAAAAGGGGTTTGCAAAGACACGGTGCTGAGGAAAGGGAAACTCAACGCATAAGAACTTCCTCAATCCAAAGGTGCTCATGTGGATGAATATCTTACATAATATCGCATGACTATGCAATACCACTCATGAAGTTAACCCCTAAACCATATCATATATCATTACACATGCCCCTTGATGGGTTTCTTGAGAAATACTCCTCTTCTTGGGTACTAGCACATATAATAGGGGCTAATGATGACCCTCCCATACCTAAACTTGGAAAATTGTATGAATTATATGAGTTATTGTGAAGTTTGAAGATGGTGCTCAATGTGATCCAGCTAATGGAATTTACACTTGACATACCTCAATTTTTATGTTGCATTGGACTTATGGACGTGCCTCTAGATTGATGAGTACATCGAGTCACTTGAGCCCCTCTTTGGATGGTGTACCTTGCATGGACATGACTTGGATTGATCCTTGGTCCTTTGGAGGATGTTGAGGAGGCCACATGCATTTTTGATGGGGTTGTTCCACTTATTATGTAGGTCGTTGGGCTTCTTTAAGGATGCTGCACCTTGTAGAGAAGACCTAACACCTTTTGGGGAGGACGTGGTGCCTTTTTGAGGGGATGTTGCACCTTTTGGAGATGGTTTTGCACTTGGAGGATGAAACATTTCACCCTTTGGAGGGAACATTTCACTTTGGAGCCCCTACACATGACTTTAGACATCATTTGAGTGAGCCATCCACTCTTGTATCATGGATATTTTATGTATTATGACTTATACCTAGGGCTTGTAAGAGATAACAACTTTTTAATATTTTCTTAGGGTTTAAAGCTAGGAAAATATTGTCAGTTTAATGAGAAGGGTGCTAGATCTCTCGTACAAATAAAGAAGCACTTCTCATTTGTGAATAATTGCTAGAACTTTTGGAGAACATTACTTGTATACTTATTCTTTTTTATATTTTCTATGGATGGATAACTAGAGATACTTCTTGAGGATGATGTCTTGTGGATTGTTTTTAAAATTTCATGGATGCTCTCAACTAGGGTTTTGAAGATGAATCGATTTCTTGAGTAAAGGGTCTCACTTGATATTATCGATATTTTTTATGAATGGTTTTAAGTGTAGTTGTACTTCTCTAGTGGTGGTGGTGCACTCTCTTGGTGTCTTTCTTGAACAAGTTCCTTCTTCATAACCCTTGGAAGATTACTAGTGGAGTATCTTCCCTTGAACTATCTTGGAATTTGTAATGCACTAGGTGGATTTGTTAGGGTTTATAGCGGAAAACCCTAACTATCACCCTCATTCTACTTACACCTTCTCAAGTGATTTCTTAGTTGACCCCATATGCCCCATGTTGGTACAGTGTTTTGTCATTTAAAAAGCACTTCCACCTACCTATTTTTAAGCCATTTTCCTCTTTTTTACATTTTCCTCATCCATTTTGGCTTAATAAAGGCTTATAAAGGCATATTAGGCAATTTGGTGTTTTATTTATATTTTTCAAAACTAACAAGTTGAAAAACTAAATAAATTGATTTTTAGCAAAACTTTTAGGAATAATTGTGTTCATGTAATCCTTCATTTGTTAGCATGGTTGCATAGAGATCTGGAGGAAATGGGCACTTGGAATGTGATCCTTGTCTTCATTCCATGGTATGTGTCCTTCTAGATATGAGAAAATCGACCCATAAACCCTCAATCAATGCTTGGTCAGCTCGGGTATCTACAGGAAAATATTTAGTAGAAAAAACATGAAATTATCTTCAGACGAGATTTTTGGATTGGTGAGGATGGATTTGGAAATTCCGGGACATGGGTTTTGTGCATAACATGCCCAATTAGGTGATTGGTATGTATAGTTTCTAGAGAATGCATGATTTGGGAGATATGGTTGTTTTTCTAAAGATGAAATGCCCATATTTTTTGCTATGGTCGTTTTCTCCAATTGGATACCAAATCAAGGTCGAGTCAACATATTTATGATCTGATTAGTTGCATCATTACTCCACGAGAGTATTCCTAGGCTCGGTTGTTACATTCTCTTTTGTATAAATAATTTAAATATGAAGCTTTGAAGGGATGGTAGAAGGAACCTTCTGAACTCAATTTGTAAAAAAAATTAATGCTTAATACACGATCTTTGGTTTTCTTCAATTAGTGTTTTTATTTTGTGCATGAACCAGGCCTAGAGAGCCCCCTTGATTTGGTCCATGTCATTGTTGTACATTGTTGTTCATAAGATTTGTTTTATGCATCTTCATTCTTTGGTAACTTGTTTTACTCTTTTGTCTATATAACAACACTCTACTCTTTAGATTTAAATTTCAGATTTATTTTAGTTTCCATTTGAAATTTATTGTTGATTTAAAAGTTAGATAATTGAAAAAATTATATTTTATTTTGATTCCTTGCATATACCTTCTTTCAAACCTTTAACTTCACCAATTGACAGAGTACGTGTTGCAAAGAGCTCACAACCATTGTGACATATTTCACTTTGCAGCCTAATTTTCTACCAGTGGAACTGTGACAACCTAAGGTTGAAGGAATTAGAATTTATTCAAGTTTTTTCATTTTGCATGTGTGTTAAAAAATTCTTTCAAAACCTTTAACTTCACTAGTTGACAGAGTATTGTGGCAAAGAGCTCACAACTGTCAAGGAAAAGATATGAATTGATCTTACTCAAGCATTTTCAGAATTTACTTAGCTAAATCAAAGTAGACAGGAATATCACCCTATGTTTATATCCAACAAAAATAACATCCTAACTCAAAAGTATTAATTACGAGTGCTTAGGCTAGTCTTTCATCAACAAAAAGTTTGTTGGAAATTCACTTTTTATGTAATTTTCTGAGTATAACAGTCACTGAAATAAATGTAAGAATAGAAGTAAAGACACCAAGATGATAATCAAGATAGATGAGACATAAAGCAATCCTTTATTTCATTCCAATTCACCAAAGAGTCATTTTCTTTACAAAATCTCATACAGAAATCTTGGACCAAAGTCAAACTTAGACATCCTCGATGGAACATACAAAAGGACCTCTGACAGAAAACCAAAACTGAACTCTAAAAGTTGGATCAACTTGCCACAGATTGTTGCCCACTCGACTCTGCACAATAGCCTTTATCAGTCATGAAAATTAATTCACAAACAGACAAGTCTACATAGACTATCAAAGATAGATCAACACCTCTGAAGAAAAAGTGTCTGAATGATTTGATTCAACCATGAATATTGTTGTCTACAATAAGACCTTGCTATCATAAAAGAGAATTAGGTTGTGATGAATATATGAATGAATGAAAACTGAACTATCTCAACATAAACTCAAAGAGAAAACCTTAGCATGCTTCTACTTCTATCCTCCTCTTGTTCCTCCCTTTCCTTTTGCTTTTAACAAATTAGAATTGGTTTGGAGAAGTTGAACCAATTCATTAGTTAAGTTAACTAAAAGACTCAACTAACTTTAGTTAGGGGGAAGAGTAATAATTATAATAAGGGTCATAAATAGTAATAACTAGTAGGTGGGACCCCTTGTAACTCCCTTTAGTTCATAACAATCATAACAATTATAACATAACCATTAGTTAAGAAAAATACACCTCCTTGTGTCTCCCATCAACATATTCACTCTTGGTAACTTAAACTCATGAAATCTGAAGTTATTCCAAAAATAATACTCGTATATCCAAAATAAGGCATGATGTCCGAAGATCCATGAAGTCAACTATCATAAAACAACAATAGATAGAATAAAACTCAAAAGCCACATTCCCCTTTGCTGATGTTACCATTTTTAGTTCTTCTCCTTGACAGAAGCGTAATAAGCCTTTGTTCTTAGCCTTTTATTTGAATAGCTCATCCCTGCATGCGTGATTTTTTAGCAATGATCTTTTAATTAACCATACATGACAACTCTTTTAAAATATGAAATGGATTTTGTCTCGGAAATATATCAGACTCATGCAATCCAATCGATACAAATGGTTTTACCGCTTATCAATGAGCAGGGGGTGAAAAGGGTTCTGGGATATGCGAGGGGTTTGTATTGAGCGAAAACATGATTCCATGAATTGAAAAGAATACGGCTACTACTCAATGAAAACAACAATCAACTGTAAGAAACCCAATAAAACATCATTGTAATCCATGCAAGACACTGCCACTTTCGACTGCTTTAACACCGAAATTCTCTTGACTGTAATTAATCTCAGAACAGGGAGTGAAAAAATGAATATGTGAGGTGAAGGGGGTTGTAATTAGCGAAAAATGGAATAATGAGAGGGAAGAAAAACAATTATTGTTCATGAGATTAATTAAGTGATCCATAAAACACTCTGCAAAAAGAGATGCATCAACTATCAATTATCATGACCAAATAACATTTTTTGTGCATTTAACTAGTTTACTGTTCATAATCAAATATACAACACAGTGCCATCATAAGATAATATGCATTCCACACAATATAAAAAGATAATTTTGTTCCCTTCTTCGCTTCTTATAACAATTTTCAAACAATAGCCTTTCCATTATGTTAACCATCGAAATCAACCACTGCCCATATCTTACTTTAATCAACCAATATACCCAATTTCATGTTTCCAGAATTCACAATGAAGTCACATGATCACTGCAATCGGGCCTGTCATTTAAATACAATGACATTCGTCAAACATATATAGGCAGTAATCAAAATAATCAAGACCAAATTGCCACGCCCGAATCGATATCTAAATATATAACCAACAACCGCTATTTAGACACAAGCTACGGACAGGGTCATTCGCCCAGGCAATGTAATTATGCCCTGTAAAATAAAATAAAAACAATTCAATGTGACTTAAAACTGGGCCATCCCACCAAAATGATGAGATATCGACAACATGCCCTTCTTAAAAAATGGTCAATTGCAACAAATAAACACACTTAAAACCCTATGAGAGAAAAAACTATGCATATTATGCATAATGCATAGTCACCAAATCATTACGATGCAATATAACAAAATCAAATGCATAGTCCCAGTAATAACTCAATCCATCATCCTGAGTCATTAATAACACAATATTACTTTGATTTAATCCAACTGTAACCAACTATGTTGTGCAAACTTAGGCTTATACAATCGAACAATCATAAGGATACAGTGGGTATGCAGTCATTCGGTTCCATAATCATTTGGCCCCGGGGCAAAACACAGTTACCATGACCATTATTTCAATGTGCAAAAAAAACCAGTGACTGTGTAATTTGAGTTGTTCCAATAACAATGCAAGATTTGTCATCATTATCACCGAGGTAGTAGCTAAATGCCAACCAACATGACTGTCGTATGACCAATTGGGCGAGTCTGCATTCAGATTAATTGACCATACATCCAATCCACGATAATCCATAATAAACTTGACAGGCCCGACATTCTTCTTTGTGAAACTCCAGGCTGAAGGGTTAAGGGTTTTCCCGGTATCCATCACAGGGGGAATAGAGCTAACTCCTTGTAATGGTGAAAACTTTGAGGCCAAAGGTGTACACATAGAGAGAGCTACGATTCGCTTGTGGACAGGAAACCATTTCGTGACAGGGGCCATAAAAGGAGGTCGGGCTTTTAGCTTGACATAGAAATGTTATTTAATGCATGNCCCCCCCCTAAATCCAACAACTACCAAATAGAGGTGAAGACATGGCCAAGTAAGCGCAGGAAAACCCAAATTGTGGCCTCTAGTGGAGAAATCAACCAAATGCCCAAATGTACAATGCATGGTGGCATGAACACTTCGATCATTAAACCCCATAAAAGACCGCAGACTGGATACAACGACGCGAAATCATGAAGATAGCCCACCAATACCAAAAAGGATACTCTAATAAAAACAGAGAACTCTTATGACTGCTAACGCTCAGGATAACCAGTAATGCTATGACTTCAACATAATTTCAAAGAGAATCGTCAACGTTTCATTCACAATCACTATTGTACTCAGTTGCCAAACTTAAGGAAGGCACAAACCAATACATCCAAGCCAACATCCATTTCATACCAAAGTAGACTCATGAAGGGCCAAAAAAATAACATACATGTAATCCAATGCCTTAAGACACAAGTAGGCCGAGCGGTTTCTCCCCGCTAAGGAATCAAATCATAACCCCAACAACAATGTTCGAGCAATAACCTGACTAGGGTGGTGTTCAACGATAAAAGGTGATGTGCAGTAATTTCACATCACTTCCATACTTCAATGTTCATTCAATTATTAGTATGCGCCAGCTACTTAATCCAGCAATCATCCACTTTGAGCCATGCGTTGAGACCAACAATCATTAATTTCCAAGAGCGCCACCCATATCACATATTACCATCTCCACTATACAAAAATACATATCAACTATGTTCTATACAACCTCAATAAATCGCATGGCCATCATATGTTAGCTAGGATTTGCCACAACCTTTCCAATGCATATAGTATAGTGTGTTAGCATAGGATAGTTTCTTCCTTTAATTTCCTTTCATTTGTTGTTACTAACATATGTCTTTTACAGGTGTCACAAGTAGTAGGTCTAAGAACAGACAACAATGATAACCATGAAATCTTCGTTATAAAACTTGAGCTTGGAACAACAAGGGAACAATGTAAAATATACCCGATTCATTATCCAATAAAACAAGATATCATCAACCATGTAGACAGTGTCAATAGAATCATAACATCAAATAAGCACCAGATTTGATCTCCAATCTACAAGGGGGTCCCACCTACTAGTACTACTTAACTTTTATAATAATAGGCTTAGCAACACTTTGCGGGCAAAAATTAGTGATGATTTTTTAATCGTCAACAACAACCATTGTGGCACATTTCACTTTGCAACTCTAATTTTCTACTTGTGGAACTGTGACAACCTAAGGTTGAAGGAATTAGATTTTATTCAAGTTCTATTAGTCTTTTTATTCTACATGTGTGTTAAAACATTCTTTCAAAACCTTTAACTTCACTAGTTGATAGAGTATTGTTGCAAAGAACTCACAACCATTGCGACACATTTCACTTTGCAGTTTGATTTTCTACCAGTGGAACTGTGACAACCTAAGGTTGAAAGAATTGGATCTTATTTGAAGTTTTGTAGATCAAGTTAGATTGCACTTTCTATATTTCAAAAAGTAGTTGATGATTATTTCAAGTTTGATTTTTTTTTTTTACTTTGTAGAACAAGTTTCAAAGCTAATTCCCTCACATGTAGTGATTGTGCCTCACAAATTTACCAACCCTGGATTGACATAATAAGTGTCCCATTTATGTGAAAATAAATTAGGTTGACCCCCCCTCTCCCCCGAAAAAATAGTAGGCACTAGTCTTCTCCCATCTAGTCAATATAAAATTCAAGACTTTAAATTTTATCTTTGTTTTAGGATAAATTTAGGGTTTGTTTAGCTTGCATTTAATTTTCATCCATAAAAAACCCTAGACATTTAGGGTTTTCTTGCATATTTTGACCTAAAATTCTAGGGTTTTCTTGCATGTTTTTGACCTAAAATCATCTCTCTTGGAAAATCATCATAGGTAGTTTGTATTACAACAATTTCAAGGCTAGATGTCTTGGTTTTATTGGTTGTTATATGCTCTTTACTTTTCAGATTTCATAAGTTGTACAAACCCTAGATCTATCCATTATTTATCCCTATTTTTTACTTGTTTACAATTTTTTAAAGGGATAGAGTTGATTGTTGTTATAACTTGTTCATTGCTACAATTTTTATCTTTTATACAAGTTCTCTAACAACCACTAGTAATTTTCAGATTTGTGATATTTGGGGATAATTTTGCATTGGATAATATTTTGATCAACCCCCTAAATTAGCCTTAAAGAAAATAAAACCCAAATCTAGACTTTACTTTGAGTAACCACCTAATCCATAACTTGTTTGATATATTTAGTTGTTGGTAAATTAGGTAGCTACATAGGAGACCTTATACCTAATTGTGTCTTTCCTTAAGAACCCTAAAGGCTAGTAGGGAAGCCTCCCTTGTGTTGGATCCATCCTTCACTAAAATGAGAGAATTTGTTGTCTAGGTGATAGTGGCAACACTTCTAATGTTCCACTCATTTCATACCTTGTGAAGGCTTTGCACTATGGTACAAGATTGCAAGATTGTGTGATAACAAGGTATAAAATCATGTGCCTAAGGCGAAGTGGTCAAAGTTGGATAACAAGGAAGTTAAATGTATCTTTATTAACATGTTGCTAGTGTGAAAGGGCACAAGATTTGGGATCCTAGGGTTAAGAAAGTTTTGTATGGAAGAATTGTTATTTTCAGAGAAGTTAAGTCTTCTCCCATAGTGGTGTAGCTGGAAGAGGATAGAAGAATTCAGTTGTTCAACTAGCACCAAAGATCAAGAAAGGTGAACCAGAAAATGAACAAGAAGTTAATGATGGACCTGATGAGGAGGAGGGTTTAGAGAGTTGGGAAGAGAAGGAAGAAACTCCACCTCAAAATTTAAGGAGTTCCACTTGGCAAAGAAGGAAACCATATAGGTATAATTATAGTCCATTTGATTTTAGATGCATATTTTATTTTTAAATTCATGAATGCATACTATTTAAACATACACAACAACATTCACACATATAATACACAGATTAAAATGCAACATTTATACACAACATACAACAATAAATAACACAAAACACGGAGTGAAATGCACAACAATTTAGCTCATCATTTAATAGAAATAACATAATGAATAAGAACACTTGTCTTTGCAAATATACAACCAACTACAGAGGATAGACGTTCCACCCAACCATATACTTGTTGCTCTAGTTCTCAGAAGCAATTCACCCTTGAGCTAGGGATACGAATCCACAAAAATAAGGTGGTTCATAAGGTTAACTATTGTCCCCTCACAACAAGCTAATTCTGATAGTCATTCCAATCCACCATCTCTTTTTCCCTCAACCTGCACAACCCAAGGAATGGGATCCCCTTCTCTACCACATAGTCCCTCAGGCTATCCCACTTCCCTCCAAGGCTCCAACACAGGTTGGCCAGGAAATCTCTCTTTCGGGGTGTCATGTCCCCATTTTTTGGTTTTCCCATTTTGTAGTAGAAGGGACTTTTGTGGCTTGCCAGTAGAGAAAAAGGAGAAAAAAGGGGGTCATTTAATGTCACTTAGTTAGGACATGTTATGTTTTTAAAGTGACATTATGGAAATAAAGTAACTTTATATTAATAAGTTACTTAACCATTATTAAAGTGACTTTTAATCTTAAAGCGAAAATTGGAGGGAAAATAAGGGTTATATTTGATTTAGTCAAAAGGGGGAAATTATAGAAGTTACATTTGATTTGGTCAAAAAGGGGAAAATTCTAGAAGGCATGGAGAAAAGATAAAAGGAGGGATAGAGCCTCACTTTGGCATTATGATTTAATTTATCTCTTGTATGGTGCTCTTGGAGTCATTGTTTCATTAGGGTTTAGCAAAACCCTTCCACTATTGGTCGTGTTTCGGTGGTGCAATAACCACCCTAGCTAGACAAGGAGCAGGATTGATCTAGGATCCTCATTGGAGCTTAATCTTGGGTTTGTTTTCAGTTTTGGGTTGTAGTTATTTGCTTGGAGAGGTTGTGGCACTTGGAAGGTTTGATCTCCTATGTTGAGGAGGTCGTGGCATGATACCAAGTTTTTTGCTTGTATTGTGTGTTTTCCATTGGGGTATTGCAAAAACCATAGTAGCCATTGGATTGTTGTATTCAGATCTTCATTAATAATAAAATACTGCATATTTTATCTTCTATTTCTGGTGTGTTTGTATTACATGCAATATGTTTGACAAAGTATCTATTATTAGATCATATCAATGTGTGTATTACAAACAATATGGTGGCGTTTTCCTTATTATCACTTTTTATCTATATGATATATTATTTTTTGGTAATAGTAAGGACATGATTCATGATTTAAAGTCCCATCTTTCAACACAATTTAACATGAAGGACTTGTGCATTGCGAAATATATCTTAGGAATGGAGATCAATAGAGATAGAGTGAACATACAACTTTGGTTGAGTGAGTAAGTATTTGAACTATGGGTGAGAACATTTTTGCATGGTAGATTGCAAACCATTGGAGTGTTTCGATTTATGCGGGGACTAAGATTTTAGTTGAGCAATGTCCTACAACACCCATAGAGATGGAGGATATGGATTTTGTTCATTATGTTAGTGAAATTGGTAGTTTGATGTATGTTATGGTTTGCACTAGACTAGACATTGCCGAATAATGGGAGTTTTAAGTTGATTCATGGCTAATCTTGGATGTGAACAATGGATTGTAGTGAAGAGGGTCTTCCAGTATTTGTGAAGTACTTTCAAATATTCAATATGTTATCATAGTGATGTTTCAGGAGGCCAACACTTAGTGGATATCTACGATTATGTGGATTTTGATTGGGTGGGGGGTGTAAATAAAAGAATATCTACCAGTGGATATGTGTTTCCATTGTTTGGTGGAGTAGTAAGTTGTATGAGAAAGTGACAAGTTGTGATTGCTTTAGCCATTGTAGATGTCGAGTATATGGTAGCTACTCATGCCTATAAGGAGACCATTTGGCTTATGAAACTACATTTAGATGTAGGCCTAAGTCAAAGGGATATTACAGTTTAATGTGATAGTAATAGTGTTATTTGTCTAGCTAAGAACCTGACCTTTCATTCAAAGACAAAACATATCGATATCCAATACCATTTCATTCAAGACATGGTAGAGGATGGAAAGGTGATATTGGAGAAAGTTGACACTTTGTATAATGTTGAGAATTCATGGGCAAAACCAATGAGCATAGTTAAATTCAAGTGGTTCTGTAAGCCCCTTAATAGTTAGATCACAGTTTGATGCATTCTCACTTAGAATATGGCAAGTTATATGACAAGTGGGAGAATGTCGGGACAAGTGTGTCATACACCTTGCAGTTCTATAACATAGAAGTTATCTCAATGAAGGTTGAGCAGTAATAGGCAATAAATACTTAGCAATAGCAGGGAATTAATGTTGAGTAGAAGTATTTGACTAATTAATTGTTGGTGGTTTTCAACATGTAGAATTGGAAAACAATAAATGGTTTATTCTTTTGTTATGTCTATTTATTGATTGCTTGGGTTGGAGGTAACAAGAAATTTTTTTAACTTTTTTTTTTTACTTTGGAATAGAGCCCGGGGAAACCCAACGGGCACTTCCCCTCATTTCGAGGATGGTACCTGAGGTAAACCAGATTTCGTAGAAAGCCGAGGCTTTTTGGATAACTTTCTCATTTAAGAGCTCAACATGTCACCCATGGGAATTGAACTCGGGTGGGGGAAAACACCCCTTAGCACAAACCACTTGGGCTAAACCCAATTGACAAGTTTTTTAACTTACTGTTATGCCGTTGAAATTTCTCTAGAACCTTTAAGCCATTGAAAATTCATGTTGAGAGCACGAAGACTCTATAATGTATTATAACCATTTATTATTTTCTAAATAGTACATTGAATATGCTTTGGTGTGTAGGGTTTTTCTCCCAAAAGAATTTTTATCAAGATTCAATCATTATTTAAAGGTTGAATGTTTATGTGTTATTTGTTATTGCAACAATGTTTATTTAATTTTATGCACATTGTTCTCTCATTACTTAGTCTAAGAAACATATTCCACACCTCTGCTTCCTTTCAATATAGATTTTATAACTTCTAAAAAAAAATATTACTAGTATAAAGAAGAAAACTATTTTATTTTCAACTAATAATTTTATTTCCCTCTAATATAACATTAGAGGGAGTCTTAAAAGCATGGTTATGGTAAATCATAGTTTATTATTTTATTCTAATATAACATTAGAATGGGTCTTAAAAGCATGTATATGGTAAACCATAGTAGCATGGATATAATAAATCATAGTTTATTATTTTATTCTAATATAACTTTAGAATGGGTCTTAAAAGCATGGATATGGTAAATCATAGTTTATTATTTTATTTTAGCTAATATTTTTAGCAATCCAAAACCAAAATTTACATGTATGTGAAGTCTTCAAAGTTTTTATATTTAGAAAGGTGGCATGCACTCTATAAGCTTTAGTGGAAGAAATATATTATGTGTTGGTGTTATTGTATACATAAACTAAAACAAGTGTTGCAAGGCAACGATAGTCCCTGCCCCTTTGGTGAATTTGAAAATTCATAATAAAAATAATAATGATTTAAAACTAAATAAGATTAAATTATATAAATTGTAAAACTAAATAAAAAAAGTAAAACTTTTTAATGTTTTTTATATTATTAATTAGATTTGAAAATTGATAAAATAATGATTTAAAACTAAAATAAGACTAAATTATATAATCTGTAAAACTAAATAAAAAAGGATAAAACATTTTAATATTTTTTATATTATTAGTTGTATTTGTAATAATTGAAAAACATAAAACATTTCAATGTTTCTTGTATTATAAAATATGATTTAAATGTTTAAAAATCATGAAATTTAAATTTAAATACAATTATAGTGAGAAATAAATAAATAAAAATCCATGCTATATCCAGATGCCTAGGATCAGTATCGAACCAACTAGATCTGATGGCACTACCGAACCAACTTTCTTATTCGCCTGGCATCAATCCAATACCACAATTGAGCTTAAATCGTGCAGGCAAAAGAATGAGTCCGCTTATGCCAGAATAATTGAAGCGATAAGAAGGTTAATGCTCCCACATCCATAGCATTCATTTCAGTTCTTTGTTCCCACCGATACATCAAATGTGCCCATGCATCATCAATTTATATGACATGGACATCTTTAATTTGTGCTTCTGATATGGTGATTATTAATAAAAACAAGTTTATTTGAAATGTGTTTCTAATATTAGGCCTTGGCCGAAGCATGATATACCAATTTACCACAATCCCTTATGTTAATGAGATACATAATCAAACGAAATAGCCATGAACTCTTCCAAGTCTGAGTTGACTGGTCCGACTAAGAACTTTGAGGTGTCGTTACCATCTATGAATTCAGATTTGGATTTTTTATGATTTGGACAAAAAAATTATTGGAAAAATCTAAATTGAAAAAAAACGTTGTAGTATAAATCTGACTAAATACGAAATAGCTAGGACTCTTCCAACTCTGAGTTCACTGGTCTGACTTAGAACTTTGAGGCATTATTAACATATATGAATTCGGATTTGTATCTGGAATGGTCTTCGCTGTTTTTAAGAAATGGGGGTCTTTTATACCGAAAGGCCATTAGACTTTCGCTACATATAAACTATTCTTCGCGAATTGCTTTAGCTTACTCCTTCCACGGATTCATAAGCTTGTTTTAGCTTATTCTATACCGATTAATCTATATTTAATTATATTCAAACTTATTCAAATAATTACAGGGAAATGCCATCTTAAAGACAGAAAATAGCCAAGAACATTTTAGCTAGTGTTTCAAATAAGCACCATGGAGCTGCTACAAAAAAACTTTAGAGCCCCTATCTTCTTGGATTGGACGTTTACACAATATATTCGATTGCAATACACTTCTTTTGCATCTATGGAAAAGAAATTTTAGTCCAGAATATATTACAGAAAAAATGAAAAAAACATTCTCACTGTCCCAGATACGACAACCATTTGTGTTAAAAATCGATATTGTTCCTTGTCAAATCAATATGAACATCAAAATTATTTCAAATTGGTTGGATACAGATGAGTATATGAACGCAAATAAGAGAAAAATAATCTGAAACCAAAATATAACATTAGAACATTGTATACCAAAGAGAAATTAATAGGAACATTCACACTTTCGCCAAAGCACCTTAAATAAGGGTATAAAGGCTGTGGAAGCAAAGATTTTAAAGGATTTCGAGTACCCAAAAACATCATCATTAGGAATGGTTAAGAATTTGATAAACATATTCTAACTGAAACACAAGTAAACATGAAACACTAGAAACAAAACTTAAGCTGGGACAATCGAAAGCTGCAAAATCACATTTCTCATTTGTTCACAAAACAACATTTGGCCGGGTATGGAATTTCCAATCATTTAATGTAAAGGGACTTATCTGCAGCAGCTAAAACTCTGAAAGTTTTCTTTCACGGGATCAGAGTTTTCGCAGCAAATGAAGGCCCAAATTTGTCCATATAATGTATGTGCCAAAACTATACATAGCGCTACTGCATTTTCAGGTCCTTAAGCTTCGCCTCTAAATCATCATCATTGTCACTGCTCTCATTTCCATCATCGTCCTCATCCCCATCCTCGTCTTTATCCTCATCCTCGTAGTCATCACCTTCGCCCTCTGCATTATTATCTTCCAGAGACCCAAGCACGGTAACACCCTTGACACCTCTTCTCAGCACATCTTTGACAGCATCAATTCCTTCTTCGGAAATGCAATTTCCATCAATATTCAGCAGATCGAAGTCAGGCTTATTGATCACAGACTCAGGTGCAGCCTTCGCCCCCACTCCACTGATAAAATTTGAACTCAAATCAAGTTCCTTCAGATGCTCATGGCCTTCCACAAGGGCTCCACAGATCACGACTAATCCCTCATCCTTGAGTTCATTCTCTGACAAGACTAACTTTGTAAGCATTCTTTTCAAACCAAGGCACTCTGCCAGAGCCGAAGCTTCTTTCACAGTAACGTCATTACCTGCAATCTCCAAAACCTTGAGGGATGGAGCCCATTCCTTGAGGCTGTTGGCAAGAGCTATTGTCCCCTTATCCTAAAAACCCAGATAACTCAAGTAAGCCTCTGTGAGACCCAAATGCCCTGAGAGGGCTCTGCTCAAAGCAACCCCACACTTCTTCCCAAACATGTTATCCCTCAAATCCAACTTCTTCAATGCAGTGCAGTTCCTAACAAGCCCTGAAAGGGCCTCTGCCCCATCATCCCCTGTCATATTATTATGGAAATGCAGAACCCTAAGCCACTCGACAGAGGGCAGAAGCTCACAGATGGCTCTAGCAGCCTCCACAGAGATACCATTGTTCATAAAATATAGTTCCTCCAATGTTTTCTGAGATTTCAACAGAGACCCGAATGCCCTAACACCCTTCTCACCCAGTGCATTGTCGGAAATATTCAAGGACCTCAACTCACACCCTTGTAAAACAGATGAAAATATGGTCATTACCTCAAGGGCCTTGGCCTTGGATCTTCCTGCAATAAAATCTGAAAGATCAACATCAGTCAGATTTCTCTGAACTTCAATCAAGACTCTCTCTGCAACACGAGCAGAATCGAGACCAAAGTGTATGTCTGGTCATAGAAAAATAAATAAAACTAGTAGTCGGTTGCCCTTCCCAGTACAATTGGCTGACCACATTGTCAAATCTATTAATTGTCAATACATTGAATGACGTGAAGCCTGCAATAACACTTGAAAGATATTAACCAATCAAATGTTAGAATTTTTTTTATTATTATTATTACAAAAAATACATATTTTGATTTCCTATGTTACACATTTGACATAAAACAAAAATCTAAATTCAACCCTAAACTAATAGCCAGTCAACGATGAACTCATCGCTATTAGTCCCTGGCCTTGGCAGGGACTAATAACAAAAAAAGGAAAAATATAACAAACAATGTTAAAAGGCTATTTATGATTGATGTAGACTTTTCCTTAAAACAAATACTAAATACTGCAATCATATTTAAAGATCCACTCAAAATTCAACTCATATGATTGATTTATAATTTTATAAAAAATATACTAAATAATGTAATTATGGCAGTACATTGAAAATAAGTTTTAGGGAAAAGGGAAAATCCAAATCTTGTGGGACACTTTAAGTCTTTAAGTCTTCTAGAAAGTCTAATGAAAAATGTTGGAATGATTGTAAGGATGGGCATTTTAGAAGAGATTGCAAGGAAAAGAAGAATACCAAGGAAAAGAAGGATTACGATGACAAGTCTAAAAAATCATTTTAGGAGGATGATAGAGATGTCTTTATTGCATTTTTGGCAATCCATGTAGGCCATAGTGTGTGGTTGATAGATTCTGGATCCTTTCTCCATATGACTTCCCATAAGTGCTAGTTTTCAATGTATGAGAAATATGATGGTAGGGTGGAATGCCTCGGTGATGACTATCATCTCAACATAGTTGGTCGTGGTAGAGTCTTTATTTCTCTAATGGTGGAGTGAAGGGGTTCAATGGAGTTCTGCACATTTTGAGTTTGACACAGAACCTACTATTAGTAAACAAACTTAATGATGTAGGTGTGCATGTTGTTTTCTCTAACAAAGGGTGTAAGATGGTTTGAGGAGCTATGGTGCTCACTAAGGGTGTTCTCATGGAAACTTTATTCTAGCTTGATGCATACACCATTTAATGTAATGGTTCTTGAATTTACACAACATAAAGATATATGGAATCTACACCTTCACAATCATAACATATATCTACTTTTGATGGTCATGAGTTTTGGGTACTTAAACTAGCTCGTGTTTAAGAAAGAAAGTTACCTATAAAGCAGACAATGTTGTGGCACCAAATATTGGACCATGTAAGTGAGAAGAGTTCGATAAACAAGGTTCACACACTTCCAAGACCTTAAGAAACCTCTCACACAAATAGATAAAATATTAGTACACCAGTGTATTACATGGTTGAAACCATCAAAGATGGAAACAATCCCTGACCTCAGCTAGTGCGACCACTTGAGACAATATATTAATGCAAAATAAAATAATTTTATGTATGAGTTTATAACAATCGATCATCAACAAATGATCCTCCATGCTCTTTAAATAGAAGTCATGGACTAATCAGGTGTTAAGCCATAGATCAATATATTCATTAGTATCAAGAAGAATATGAACTATGAATCACTTTATGTCTAGAACATATCGTGATCATCACATTACATAACTACAAATGCATACTAAGGAAACACACTTTACCTAAATACACATTAGACCAAGTTGATCTTAACTAACTGCTAATTGTTTAAATATCCTAACATTCCCCCTTAAGAACAACTTGGGATAGGATTGAAGGATTTACAAAAGTAACACATGGGAGGAGGGAGGCATTAGAGCCTACCCCCCTTAATGACAACTTATTGAACTCCTAACGTAGATTAAAGTTTGGAAAACTCCACTTCTATAAGAGACTTTGTGAAAATGTCTGCAACTTGATCATCCGTAGGCCTACAAAAGAGTACTTCAAGAACATAATCTTAAATAAGCTTTCTAATGAAGTGCATGTGTATCTCAATGTCTTTGCTATGTTGATGTTGAACTGGATTTTTGGTGAGCTTGATGGCACTATGATTGTCACACCAAAGTGTGGTCGGATTATGTTGATGCTGGAATCCAAACTTTGAAAATATATGTTGAAGCCACAAGGCTTCTTGACTTGCATTAACTATTGCTCGATATTTCGCTTCTGTTGAAGAAAGAGCAAGGGCTTGTTGCTTCTTACAAGCCAAAGTGATAGATTTAGAACCAAGATTGAAAACATAACTTGTAGTAGAATTTTAATCATAAGGGTCTCTAGCCCAATTGAAATCAGTGAAACCAACCAACAAACGAGTTCCCCCTAAACTATAATGTATCCCAAACCGAACTATACCTCGAATATACCGAAGTATCTTTTTTATTTCTTTCAAGTGGCTCTCATGGGGTGTTTGCATATATTGGACAACAAGACCAACTTCAAAGGAAATATTAGGACATGTATGAACCAAATAAAAAAGACTACCAACTAACTGATGATACAAATTGACATCTACATTAGGTGTAGTATAGGTAACCACAAGTTGACTTTTTATTGAAAAGAAGATGGGCTAGTTTACAATCTTCCATGTGAAAGTGGTAAAGATGATCACGTGCATACATAAATTGAGAAAGGAAAATTCCTTCCTAGGGACCAAATAAATAATGAAATAACCTAAAATTGAGATTTCAAATAAGCTGAATATAAATTATAAACGAACATTATTTCACAATTAATTATTTATATACATATATTTTTATAAGTTGTATATTTTAAACCTCTAGATTATTGCACGAAAAAATTGAAGGCATGGAGTTCCCACACATCGTTTTGGAAGTTTAAAACAACGCCACAGCTTTCCAAAAGCAAACAAAACTTGTTGGAATATAGTACTCGCGAAAAGGCAATAATGACAGCCGTAGAGAGATCAAATTTAGACCCATTCAAACACGCACCAAAAATTATAATTATTACACGTGTTATATTAAAGTAGACCGCTAAATAAAAAATTTAGTCGGCTAAGTGACCAAGAAGCCGAGGTGGACCCTAAAAGACAATGTCAATGTGTGGAAATCCGGAGTATCATATGCTAAATAAGGATAAGTATAATTGGTATAAGTATCATATCCTAAATAAGGATAAGTATACGATTTTAGAGTATATGTTCCGAGAGTATATTTTATCATGGAGTATAGGGATATTGGGTATTTTCGAATATTACAAGGAGTTGAAATTTTTATTTTAAAAATAAAATTTAAAATTATTTTTAATTAATTAAGAATTTATTTTTTGGGGATATAATTTATTTTTTTAATATTTTAAAAGTTATAGGTATTTGGTAAGAGTAAATTTAAGTTTATTTCTTTATAACGGTCATGGTTAACCCATTTTCTTATGTTCAAGAAAGATCAATTCTTAGCCAAACAAAAACAAAAGCAATTTTAAATATAAATACACTTTTTTTTTTTAAATTATATATATATATATATATATACCTAAAAAAAATATAAATTTTCATAAAATATTTTTTAATAATTTAAATAAAATTAGAATGAAGATAAAATGCTCTAAATTTATCATAAATTCTATTATGTTTTTTTTTTCTTAGAAAAAAAAAATTATAATCATAAATAAAATTATACATTTTACTATCCAAAATGAATGGATTCCATTGTTAAAATAGAGAGACCCAAAAATGACTAGACTACCAAAGGAGTTTTTATCTAACTTTCCAAAAACACCCCATAAAAACCCTATGCATTTAACATTTTCCAAACATTAACAAACCTCTCAAAACTTTAAGTGTCCACAAAAACATACATATTATCATTAAACCGATCAAAACCTTGAAATGATTTAAAACAAAATGACCATTTTGAATCCATGAAACAAAGGACCTCGAGAAAGGAGAATATACTTAAAAAAAAAAAACCCATAACATCTTATTCCTACCCATCCTAGAATTCATAAAAGCCAAAAGAGCTTGCTAGCAGTGAAAGCCCCTCTTTTGAGAGCTCATTAACTTTTTGATTAAGCTCTATGAAAATGTGCTTGAAAGAATACCACTATAAATATTGCAGAGAGGAAAGAATACCACTAAAAAGATTGGAGAGATGAAAAAGCAATGGACCAAGACTCACATTTTCCATCACAATATTTTTACCTCCCTAGTGAATTATAATCTTTGAGTCCCCCATTACTTAATTTTGGAAATCTTTGTTTTTAAAAAAAAAAAAAAGAGAGTTCTCAATGCCAAAAATGCTTTGGTATAAACTCTATTAATAATCTCAATTTAATGGACACATCAGTTATATTTACATATTAATTTTGAATAAAATATTAAAGTTGAATATTTAATTTTAAATTTAAATTTTATAAAATTGAAATAATAATTAGTTTATTTTATTACAATATGATTATTTATGAAGCTTGTTTCCTATAAAATAATGTGTATTTAATTTTAATATTTTCATTAAGAGATATAGGATTGAAGATGAAAACCAATCCTAAGTATACTTAAATTAGATTACAATTTTAGAATAATTGTCACAATTAGGACCTTCCTAACCTCCTAAGTAATCAAAACTATGGTGATCTTAGAACACTTTTGTTAAAGCTTTTCAAACACAGAAATAAAATTCTAAAGAAATTTAAGTAATTTGTTACTTTTTTAGGAATTTTGGTCTCAGTGAATGTTAATCATCATCATCATCATCATCGGGAGGATTTTTTCTCTCAAATTTACTTTGAATTAAATCTTGCTATAAACTTTCTTCTCATTCTTGGAATTTGATGATATAAAAAGTGATAGTTCTCATCCATATAAAACTCCCATCATTTTTTTTATTATATGGGTTGATTTAGAATTGAGCTAAACCTCTAAGGGAAGTGTTCCACCATGCATGGACCTTGCATAATGGTAGAACTTTGCACATTGTTGAAATTTATGCTAGATTCTTATCATATTTTTGTTCGGAAAGAAGATTTGTTTGCTACAAGATTAACTTTCCAACCACTACTTTAGCACAAACATAAGTAAAAGTGATTTTCTTTAAAAAAATATCATGTCATTAGAGAGACTTAAATTTAGGTGTAGACAATAACAACACCCCGCTTTAATAGACTCTGCAAGCCTATGTTGAGAGTTGCATATAAGTTTTTTTAATTGAGTTCCAACTAACTTGCAACAAGTTTGCCCTTCTTTGATCTATGAGAGTTTGCGATTAGTGTAGCCAACTTACAACATTCACATCAAGATCCTTAGACTAATGCACCGCAAGTAGAGCATGGGACATCAAGATCCTTAGACTAATGCACCGCAAGTAGAGCATGGGTATCTGTTCTGCCAAAGTCATCAAGTCTTCCATCTAGCCTCAACTGTTATTGCAGTATAGGTACACAACAAACACAAACATCATTGAAGAGAATTTAACCCTAGTGGGGTGATAAGAACACCTCGCTTTCATCTTTTTTTCTTCACCGAGAAATTAGGCACTAGAAACTCACCAATACTTCCCCACGTTCATGGATGATAAGGATGCTAAACCCCGACCCCGGGAACACAAGGCTTGAACTCGCGACCTCCCCCCATACCAAGAGAGTATGGATGTCTTACCAATTGTGCTATCCCACAGGAAAAAACAAAGTACAAAAAACACCTTGCTTTCATCAACAAACCACTATTAACACAATTGAATATAGTATGATTAGTAGTTTAATTAATTTACTGAATTTTTTTTTCTATCTCATAAATAATTATTTATATAAAACTTTCTAAAATAAAATATTATAAAAAATAAACATGTAATAATTCAATCATTCATCTTTAACCCATCTTCCAAACAAAATTATTTAATATCAATATCATTCACTATACCCCACCTCTCTAAAAAGTCATTTACCTTTAAAACTTGTATATAATCAATAATATAAAATATAAATATTTAATACTCAAATCATTTAATATTATAGTCCATCTCCCATCGATACCTTTGAGATTCGCACATTGTACTAGACAACTAGGTCTTTTTCGAAAAGTCACTCAACTTAAATTGAAATATACTTAATCTTGGAATTTATCCCATAATCAACTGGGCTTAGTATGTTATAGCCTACACCATTCGCCAAATTTGCAAAATTTTGATAAATATTACTAGTCCTAAACCATTCATTCATAACTTTGTTCTCCTTAAAATAGAAAAGATAGATTTTGTAATTTAATATTACAGTTTTTTTAAATTATTAAAATTATTTATATAATTATAATTTATTTCTCTTATAATTTTACATATGGAGAGAAATTTAGAAGTGCCCCCCTTACACCATCAAGTTCAAAACAATGCTGATTCTAAGATCGCAGTTGTTTTCCATCCTCCAACAGTAAGGGCGACTCCCACCCTGGGCGTATTAGACAGTGGAGACAGGTTTATTTGTATGGGATCAATTTTATTTATTGTCTGGTCTTCTTTCGCTACAGCTGTAGCTTTATTATGTAAATGAATTTATACTGAATATAAATTCGAGGGAATTTTTCATGAAAAAAAAATTCAAAACAATGCCAACCGCCTTTCCAAAGCCATATCCTTAAAATAAAAAAGATAGATTTTGTAATTTAATATTACAATTTCTTTAAATTATTAAAAATATTTATATAATTATTTCTATTATAATTTTACATATTGCGAGAAATTTAGAAGTGCCCCCTTCGTAAAGTTCAAACAATGCCAACCACCTTTCCAAAGTCAACCACAAATTGTTCTAATATATTCGTCGCCAAAACGCAATAAGAGCCGTAGAAAGTCATTTTCAAATTGATTAAAATCACAATTTTTTTTTTACTATAGCACAGCCACTCAAAACTTCGTGGTTGATGAATCTAGAAATAATCTACAAATTCAACAATTTCTCACAAAAAAAATTCATTTCGTAGAATTTTTAGCCGACTATCTTTTTTAATTTCTTCACCTCCCTCATAAAGAGAAATTGAAATATTTGTTTTTATTATAAAGTTTGGTCACCTCCCTCGTGAAGAAGAATTGAGATATTTGTTTTTATTATAAAATTTGAGAAAAATGTATTTTGATGTTGAATTTTTTAAAATTAAATTGTATGTCATATTCTTATTTGTCCAATATTTTAAGTAGACATTTCATCCATCATACATAAAATTTAAAATAATAATAATAATTGATTTCAAAAGTTTCATATAATTTATATGAATAATCTAAATTCCAATCTGTCTCTCATTGTCTTAATAATTTTTACATTTAAAAATATATAATTTTTAAAATATAATTTATAATTTCAAAAAAAACTTTCCACTCTAAAACTATCTTACCTAATAAACTTGAACGACTCAAACTTTACACAAATTTGTCCATAAATAATAATAAATAATAATATAAGTTTAATTTTTTACCCTCACTTAGGGTTGACAAATTTGTGCTACATTCCTATTTTGATGTTATTAAATAATCCAAAAAATCACACTTAGGGATATCAAACTTGTTTGGTTAATACAAATTAAAAAGATGATTATTTAGGAATTCTTAAAAGGAAAAGCGCAAGGTTTACTTGGGATTCTATTTTTCATGTTAAAGTGAGTTTATGCCAGGATAATATCAAATTGAGATTCGTGCCATCTTATAAATCGTGAAATTAATTAAATTAAAATAAATAATAAAAACAATATCTATGTCATTTTTCTCCCTGATGGCCAATTATAAAAGACAAAGGGCTGTCTGCTTCTTTTCTCATAGATGAACATCGGCATACAACCCCAATTAAGAGCAGGGAGCGAGTAAAGAGAAACTCATTACAGCTGGATATCAACGCAACGTAAGATGCCTGGCGATCGAAGCATCGGAATTGCGGTGGACTACTCACCTTCAAGCAAATCTGCCCTCCAATGGGCTCTGGATAATCTGGCAGACAAGGGAGATCGAGTCGTGGTTATTCATGTCAATCAAAACAAAGAGCCGGAGAGCGGACAGAGTCAACTCTGGGATAAGTCTGGATCACGTAACCACCTGTTTTATATTTTCATCCCTCTCTCTGTCTATGTTTTCCGTCAGTAAATCTGGATGATATTGAGCCGGGATCTGTGTTTTAGATCTGCCATGGGATTTTTCCATTAGATACTCATTTGCTGGGTGTTTTTTAAATGGCACTGTTACTTGCCTTAGAGGCCATGATCAGATTAGATTAGAGTAATCCTGGAGACTCTCTGCCTAATGATGATGTGTTGAATTTGCAGCTCTGATTCCTTTGGCCGAGTTCAGAGAAGGCAATCTGTCTAAGCACTACGAACTCAATCCGGATGCTGAGGTTCTGGATATACTGGACACTGCGGCAAGGCAAAAGGAGGTTGGTCCTCTTTGATCTTTACAGATTGAGATTGTCATAGCTATTTTGTAATCATTTTTGCATTTAGTTATGAAGTCAAAACATGGTGATAGGTTCGACGGGGTCTTGGTTGTATATACAGCCTCGAGGCAGATATGAGACATGGATTTAGATGGATTTGTGCTAGTGTATAAAAAATAAGAAGAAAAGGATTATATTTTAGTCCAAGGTAACCAATTTTTTGTGATGTAGCTTATTTTTGTGTGATAGGTTATGTGGGTCAGATTTCAGAGATTAATATTTTCTCTTTCAAAGTTAATATTTATTTATCACTTTATTTATCACTTAGAACCATTAAGTTCAAGTTATATAGGAACGTTGCTGTGAGCAACTCAATAGGCATGAGAGTCCAATTGTAGCTTGGTCTGGATAACATCATACTCCATGGTGAGTTTGAAATCTGCTTTGCAAGTCATATTAAGAAGGATTCACTGTCAACCCAAGCCAAGATCCAGATCTGATTTGCTTTAGCTTAGATCAGATTATAATGT
>ML829795.1:0-16136 GCA_009831015.1 Picea engelmannii
AATTGGTTGATGGTCACAATACTTTTTCATTTGGAATACATGTTTATAAGGAATTACCTACACAAACATTAGACTCAAACCACTTGTAATTATGTCATCATGGATCCTTTTACTATGCTGCAGTCTTGCTAAATGAGCATATGATGGAAGGATAATCACCATTGTAGCAACATTGTGATTTGCATTGGAAGTTACATTTAATTCAACAATGGAAAAACCTCATTGACATGTCAAACTTTCCACACAACTTTCCTCAATCCACCATTTAGTAGAAGCCTCTTAGATATTCATCATTTATTTATCATGTTGAAATCTCAAGGGTGTATGGATCCAAGACAGGAATCAACCCCTATAAGATGAGTTTTTATGCTTCCTTCTCATGAGGTGAACTATTACAATTTTTAATGGAGGTGTAGATTATTGGTTGTGGGACCCAAACCTCACTATCAAATACATATTTAGTATTATGTGTCTTCACCACTTAGCCTCGAAACCTCTTTCCCATCGAACCCTCTATGCCCAATCCATAGTTAGGTTGAGTAATCTTATCTACTTAAACTTAATACCTTGTTTACAATGGGATAATATAAGTATCGGTCTATTCCTTAGCTCATGTGATTTTCTAACACTATGATCTATGTCTTGATTATTTGTTACAAAAGTGTGGTCAAATATATTGCCTTATCTGTATGTATGGCTTAACATCTTAATAGGTCTGTGAGGATTATTCTATGGTATTTCATCAATCATGGCTTAATACTGTAACGAACCTCCCGTTCACCACGACTACAAACCTCATATAACAAGTGGAATTTTTTTTTTTTTTTGTATTTTTTGTTTTAACAAGTGTGTGCGGGCGTACAAGGGAAACAAACCTATTCGACTCTACTTCACCACCCGATGACTAACAAGATGCAACCATTATGATCACAACAAGAAGACATAAGGCGCACCACAAGTAACTGCAAGCATTAAACGACCATAGACATAAGGCACACAACAAGTAACTGCAAGCATTAAACGACATACTGTGTTAGGTACAGTACGGACACAGATGGAAGAATCCATAGTAGTATATTTTACTATTTCTGCACAGGAAAGCAGGGCATTTAATCTTAGTTCTTTGCTCCGGAGAGAGGGAATGTCAGATAGGCTCCTGGCCGACTGCTCAGGCAGAAACTAGTAATCTCTATCAGGAGGTCCAAGTGGTGGGAACTCTGCCTTTAAAGGGCCTGTGACTACTAATATGACCTTAGAGGTGTGTCGCAAGAGTGGAAACCCTGCCTTTAAAGGGCCCGAGACTCTTGATATGGCACTGGATTCTTTACACAGAAAATAATCACACACACAGACGTATATACAAAGCGACTGGCTTTATCAGATTGAAGAGTCTGATATCATACAACTGTGAGTTTGGAAAATTCCAATTATAGTACTAACCTTGAAATTAACCTGACCCTAAACGTCAGCATAGAAATAAAAAACAACTTTATTAACCCTAAATTTAACAGCCCAACCCTAAGCTAATCAAATAAAAGAACCCTGCAGAAGGAACCCATCGGATAAGGGTTCCCGCTAGAATTAAGGGAAACACAGAAAAACCCAATACGCAATAAAAACAAAAGCCAATTGAGCAATAGGAAACTGATGAAGAAAATATAGAACCACATGGGCACAACTTCAATTGAAATGTCAGAGGACTCTTCTAAATACGTTTAGTAACTTGTTAAGGTCAATATCATTTAAGTCAGGCATCATTTAATGATGATTCCACCCATGTAATAAGTTCAACTCCTAGGTAGTTTGCTATGCATTTTGAGGAAATGAGCCATTTTACTTAAGTGAAAAATTAAGAATTAAATACCAAAAATCCATTAAAATATTAAGGGAGTAAGGGATGCATTATACAACCATTAAAACTAATTACAAGGATAGCGCCTACTAACCATAAGTAAGATTTAAACATCAAACACATCTTATATCACGCTAACCCTGCGAAATTCCAATTTCAATGCATCTATGTGCTATCAAATAACCGTAAAGCCACAATACCCCTTTCCATACATGATAACCATATTACCCACAATGATATCAACAATATCTCCTTTAAATAACCTTGTAAATAAATATCCATCACTTTACATCTTGGCCTTATATTAAGTTATAATATAGAAGCTATAATGACTAACTACAAAAAAAATGGATAATACAATCAGTTTACATCTTGGCCTTATATCAAGTTATAATATAGAAGCTATAAAGACTAACTATAAAAGAAAATAAGAAATGGATAATACAATCACTATACATCTTGGCCTTATATTAAGTTATAATATAGAAGCTATAAAGACTAACTATAAAAGGAAATAAGAAATGAATAATACAATCACTTTACATCTTGAATGTTATCTATGACAATACATTAGCCTAACCATAATGATAGCCACATCCACATTAACCGTCCATGATTATTAGCACTAATAGTATCGCTCCATCACATTATCACTATCATAACAAATGACAAGACATTAACTTTTACCAGGTGAATTAATAATAAGATTTACATTACATTGATTATTACCATAAAACCATATTAATATTAACATCTTTTCATAAGTAAATTGTTACGAGTCTGGAGCACAGTGTAGTGAGTGGGAACTACTCTGAACCATTGGTAATCGAGCAAGTAAGCCAATTGTCTAAACATGAGGGTTCTAAACGCTGTGGAGCCGACCGGACGTCGAGTTCAGAGTGGGTAAGGATCCCAAGTAGTGTCTGAAATCAAGGGCCAGTCACAAGCACATGCTGAAAGGAATGCGTATGGCAGAGATGAGGGCCCAGACAGCCAAAACATAGGGCCCGCCGAGGGAGAGTGTCAACAACAAGGAAGAGAGGCGAAATGCAACCATGCTGAGGCAAAAGTAATGAGGTTTAACAGTGGTCGGGTGAAGTGTACAAGGTGGATGACGTATGGAAGTTACCGCAATATTGCCAATGAAGAAGTTGCCAAAAGCAATGTAAAATCTGGGCCGCAAGGCAGAGAATCATACCCGGTGCAGGCAATTCATAATGTTGGTGATAAAAACATATCGCTCAAGCAATTTTGGAAGCAAAAATCATAAATCACTTGGTTTTTTGTGGACATATAGTAGGCGAAGATATAATATACATTACCAGGGCGCGGAAGGAGGAATTACCCAACAAAATGTGTAACGATAAACTTACTACTAGAACGTAATGAAAAACCCCCACATAAAATCAAACACCCACAGTCATAATGGAAAATGCCCACAGTCATATTAAATGCCTACAGCGATACAGATGCCTACAATAATGGAAAATGCCCACAGTAGATTCAAACACCCACCGTCACATGAGGAAAACGCCCACAGTTGTATTGAGATGCCTACAATGATACAAATGTCCGCAGCAATAAAAAAATAAACGTCCCTCCCAAGACAACAGACAATCATATAAAAATAAAAAAATGCAGAGGAAGGGTTATTAACAATCGCAGCTACCAAGTGGAGGAAAATCAACACAGTTAGCAAATTATAAAAGAAAATAAAAAAAAAGGGAAGGTCCATCAATGCACTGTCATAAAGTTTTTGGCGAATGTTTACACCAGTGGAAACAGTGGGAGCCCAACGTTTTTCAACCCCCGAACACAAGCATAAAAGAAGACCGGAAATCAATAACCTCTTTTTATTATTTAAATTTCAAAATGTCATTGGATTGTAGACCTGTAATTCAATTCTTTTTATTACCAGAATACAATGATAACAAAATCAAACAAGAACCGAACATACTACACAGTTGTAGAGCACACAAAACCAAGGATAACTCATCGAGAGGATTGTGGGGTTATAACAGTCTAGGCGCCGAAAAGAACAACAAGGAAACAGGATGATCCAAAATTCAGTACCTCAATTATCATCATAAGGATTCATATACAAATTTAAACATTTTGACATTATTCTTAAAACAAACAAATGTACTTGCGTACCTATGACTGACGGAGAATAACCCGAAGATGCTATCCCACACTCGAGCTCCATGCCTCTCGCGCTTGCCAACCGCTAAGACCTCACTGGTACCTCCTAGCCAATTGCTAGGGGTACTCTGCTTCCCCCTTATCCCCCCGAGCCGCAAAGGGGCCACACAAAATCCAGATGGTAAGTCTAGCTTCCCATCTCACCTCGCAAGGCTGAGCTACCACTCCTATCCGGCAGTGTAACGTTATGCTAAGAGTCGATCCCTTTCTTCCTCATCTTCCCTTTCTTTTATAGATTTTTTCCCACCTCCAACTTTCCCTAAATCACATTTTAATTAAGTTTTAATAAAAATATTCTAAATATTCTCCTTCGCACAAGTGTCGTCCATCCCCCCCTTTCCTCAAATGATTATTTTCTTTAAATTATTAAATTACTCATTTCCCTCAAACACCTAGAGTTGCTCCTAAATTTCCTCCTAGGTGTTCCTAGATCCCCTTACATGTTTTAAATAATTTCCCTAAAACTGAAGTTGCTAAATTAGCTCAAATTAGAAGGTTCTTAATTGCAGATTCCTTACTATGTTGACCTCGCCTTTTTACCATAAGTTCCCATATTCCCTTTATTATGTTTCCTCCATTACTTAGTTTTCTAATTCTTATTATTCCCTTCTTTCCCCTTTTTATTAGAGCCAAAATGGCAGTTGCGCTATTTACTCTTTTCCCTTTATTATTAATTTAAAATCTTTTATACTTCCACAAGTTAAATAATTTATTTCCTCTTTACAATTTAAAACCACGGATTTTAATTAAATTATTCCTCTCTTCATTTTACCCTCTAAATTTAAGAAAACTAAAACTATCACTTAAGTGGGTTTTAGTTTATATCTTTATTTTTATTTTTATAGGGCCTTTTTCCTAAGGCTAAACAAAATTTTACCCTAGAGAAGTTTTAGACTTAGGTTTAGATTTTGAACTGGGTGACAATTATTTAGGGAAGTCGTTTTAAGAATTTCTTAAGGTGTTAAATGTCTTAGGGCCATATAGGTTTGTTTCTTCCTCAACATCAATGCGACATTCCCTTCAGGAGAGGGTGCCACTCGCCTCGGTTGTTTCTTTTGCGTGACATGCCCTTCAGGATGCACCACATGCTCCAAGAGTGCCACTCACTAACTTGTGTTTCTTTTGCACGACGTGCCCTTCAGGATGCACCATGTGCTCCAAGGGTGCCACTCGCCAACTTGACTGATTGGTAGACATCTATAACCCCTGGAGTCAACACTCTTCCAGGTGAACATGTGGGAGACTAAGGGCTCTAAGGAATAAGGCCCCCGCCTTATTGCGCGCTCCTTAGAATCATCATGAGAGACTGTCGTAGTCTGCCCTCATGACATCATGGATACTCTCGAACTAGGTAATCATTAACCTATAGTTCGAGCCATGACGAGAGTGCTAGTAGGCTGTGGCAGGGATGTTGTCCACCCCTCTCCCTCAACCTCTCTGGAAATTGTGTGTGGCCCCTTTACTCCATATGTGAGTCTGTTCAACAAGCTATCGTCAGCCTACATCATCAAAAACCGTGTCACAACATGTCCACATCAATCATCAAATCAATGAAATATCACAGTAAATAAATCAACCCCATAGCACACTCCCTAACTCAATCCGGAGTCCAAGGGGTTCCATTGATGCCTCTGCATCCTCAAGGTCCAAAACTTTGCACACTCAATAAAACTGATTCAATAGCACATGTCCATGTCAAAGAAGTAAAACATCATGTCATCTATCATAACACATCATAATCAAGGATAAATGTTTTAATATCATAAAATTCCAGATCACTTGCGAGCAAGTGTCCTCAAAGAATAAGTTTTTCTCAGTGCGCCAGAGCGGGATGTTACATACACCCCCTCTTGGTCTAAACTTCGTCCTGAAGTTTCTCAGTATAGATGCTAAAATAAATATCTCACAGTATCATAAGTCTATCTATCAAACAAAAAAGGAAACTGCTGGCGTATATCATATGCGTCCTCCCAGGTCACCGAGTGCGGACTATAATTGTCCCACTGGACCTTGACCATATCTATCGTTCGACGTCGTAACTGTTGAATGCGATGATCTAAGATACAGACCAGCTCAGCCATGAGCACTCCCTCATCCAATACCTACAAGGAACTCATGTCAATCACATGCGTAGGATCACTAATATAAGGTCTCAAAACAGAAACATGAAAAACATCGTGCATACGCCTCAAAGAATCAGGCAAGGCTAGTCGATAGGCCACAGGCCCCTTTCTCTCCACAATATCGAAAGGTCCCACGAACCTAGGAGAGAGTTTAGCTCCCTTTCCAAACTTAATCGAACTCTTAGGCGGTTTAACCCACAATAAGACTCGATCGTCGACCTCGTAACTACGGTCGACTCGGTGTGCATCGACATAACTCTTCTGTCGATCTTGTGCTTCTTTAATCCTTTGTCTTATGGTTTGCATATGCTCTTCCATTTATTGGATCACTTATGGTCCCACCAGGACCGTATCCTCAAACTGATCCCAACTCAAGGGCATCCGACACGGTCACCCATAAAGAAACTCAAAAGGCGCCATCTTAATGGTGCTCTGGTAACTGTTATTGTAAGCGAACTCTACTAGAGGCAAGAATGCCTCCCAATGCTTTTGTTGGTCCATCACGTACATGCGCAACATGTCTTCCAAGGTTTGGTTGGTTCGTTCTATCTGTCTGTCCATTTTTGGGTGATACGCAGTACTAAAGTTAAGTTGGGTCCCCAAGGCCTCTTGGAAACTCGTCCAAAATCGTCCAGTAAACAACGATCCTCGATTGGATATGATCTTGTCTAGCACGCCATGCAGCCTCACAATATCACTGATGAAAACTCTTGCTATGTCAGGTGCCTGATACGTCGTACGCATAGGAATAAAGTGAGAACTCTTCATCAGAGTGTCTACTACCACAAAAATCGAGTCATGTCTCGTTTCCGTCAGTGGCAATCCAACAATAAAATCCATCGAAATGACCTCCCATTTCGATTCCGGGATGGCATGTGGTTGAAGTAATCCTTTTGGGTGTCTATGTTCAACCTTTACCTGCTGACACTCTAGACATCTGGACACATAGTTTACTATGTTAGCCTTCATTCCCTTCAAGAAGAATAAGGGCTTAAGGTCTGCCCTCATCTTCGTGACTCTCGGGTGAGCCATGAAGACTGCTCTATGAGCCTCGCTCAGAATCAACATCCTCAACTCGTCGTTTGGCAGTATGCAAATACGACTTATAAACCTCAATAACCCATCGCTATCAAATGAAAATCCCTCGTATTGTGGTACCATCATGGTGTTTTTACCAGTAAAACCCTCAACCTCTTTGTACCAATCATCATCATGCTGTAAAGTGAGAATCTTCTCACGTAGATTCGTCTGAAGAGGCGACACTGAAAATATGCGTGGCCTCCGACTCAAAGGATCCGCCACTCGGTTCATTGTTCCCTTTATGTAAGTAATATTGAAGTTGTACTCGCTAAGCAATTCCGACCAACGTCGTTGTCGCGCGTTCAGGTCGCTTTGCGTAAAAATGTTTTGTAGTCCACAATGATCAGTCTTTAATTCAAATTTTCATCCAACAAGGTAGTGTCTCCAAACCTTCAAGGCATATACAAGGGATAATAAGTCCAAATCGTGCATCGCGTAGTTCTCCTCATGCCTTCTCAGTTTCCTCGAAATGTAAGCAATCACTCATCTGTCTTGCATCAAGACTCCACCTAAACCTTCCATGGATGCATTAGTGCATACCAAGAAGTCTGCATCCATGTCAGGGACTTTTAGTATCGACGTTGTTGTCAACAACTCTTTAAGCCTCCGAAATGCTTCCGCGCATTTCTCGGTCCAAACAAACTTCTTTTTTTTCTTCTGCAATTCCATGATCGGATTTGCTATCTTTGAAAATCCCTCGACAACCCATCGATAGTATCCTGCTAAACACATAAAACTACGCACTTCTGTGACATTCGTCGGTGCAGGCCATTCTATAATAGCCTCAACCTTGGCTGGATCCACGACGATACCTTCTCCGGAGATGACATGCCCTAAGTAGTGAATCCTCGATTGATAAAAAGAGCATTTGGACAACTTCCCATACAATTTGTGCCATCCCAGACATTGTAGTACCAAACACAAGTGCTCGTCATGCTCCTCTGTCTTCCGAGAGTAGATCAAAATATCATCAATGAATACTTGGATGAACTTGTCCAAGTACTCACGGAACACCCCATTTATCAAACTCATAAATACTCTTGGGGTGTTTGTCAGTCCAAACGGTAAAATGGTAAACTCGTAATGTCCAAATCTCGTCTTAAAGGCGGTCTTAGGGATGTCATCCTCCTTGATCCGTAACTAGTGATACCCTGATCGCAAATCGATCTTGGAGAACACCGTCGCACCCTTCATTTGATCAAACAGATCATCAATTCTCGGCAAGGGATATTGATTCTTGATCGTAGCCTTATTCATTTGACGATAGTCAATGCAAAGCCTCCATGATCCATCCTTCTTCCGAATGAAAATAACTGGTGCACCCCACAGTGACACACTAGGGCGTATTAGTCCTAGGTCCAACAACTCCTTTAGTTTCATTTTCAACTCTTGCAACTCCGGGGTCAACATACGATATGGCGTTTTTGTTATCGGTTCGGTCCCCGATTTCAGGTCTATGGTAAACTCCAATTCCCTTTCCGGTGGCATCCCTAGTAACTCCTCTGTAAATACATCTACAAACTCCTTCACCACTGAAAGGTGTTCTAGACCTTCTGCCACTCCCTTTTTGTTTAGCGCAAGGATCGCAAAAAGCTTGCACCCCTTGTGCATACTCTTCCGTAACTGTAAGGAAGAGATGAACCTCAGGGAAACTCCCTAGTTCCATCCTACAATCACACATCTCTGTCCTTTGTCATCAACCAAGCTCAATTGTTTCATCTTACAGTTGAGTATTGCCTCATCCAATTTCAACCAATCCATAATGATCACGACGTCATAAGATCCTAAGATGGGGATGTACAAGTTGACCCTCATGACAAACTCTCCCAGGTTAAGGGCACAACCCATAAATTTTCCTCCAACCTTCTGCTTGGCTCCGGAGGCTATCTCTATGAAGCTAAACTCATCCTGTTCGATTGAATTTACCTTACTTCCTTTTAGCGCTGCACCAAAAATGAAACTCTCAGTAGCACCTGGGTCTATCAAAATACTAAGGGTTTGGTCAGCGACAATACCTATCATCTCGAGCACAGTCGGCTAGTGCTCTGCCTCGAGATTATTTACCATTGCATGAATCTGATGGGCCTTTCCCATATCTCCCACTGTAGTGGGTCCGGCTGATCCGGACACTCTGGTCCTCTCCATAGGACAGTCACGTTGGTAGTGTGGCTCTCCACACATCCAACACCCCTTCTTCAGCCCAGTAGTCCTGGTACCCGAAGTAGAAGATGATGGCCCACTGGCCTAGAACCCTGGTCTATTCTGCTGAACAGGCCTAAACTACTGTTGTTGCGGGCGACGCTGCTCCTGATGCTATGGTCCCCAATAAGGTGTCTGCTGCTGAGGAAGCAGTCGTCTGGGTGTAGTGAAAGTGGATCCCCTCTGGAAGCCACGATATCCCAGTGTATTTCTTGTTGGTGTCTGGAGCTGCGGTGTTCTAGATGAACCCTGCCCTGCTGGTCTCATGGGAGTCCTGGTCTGACCCCCACTGATAATATCCTCCTCTGCTATGAAGGCCTTCTAGATGACATCGTGCAAGGTTTGAGGAATCAAAATCCTAACCTTTGCATGCAAGCTTCCATTAAGGCCAAACACGAACTTGTTGACCTTAAGTTTGTCCGTGTTAAGGTGCAGAGCATAACGAAGTAGCTCCATAAAATGTGCCTCGTACTTGGGCATTGTACGACCTCCCTATCGTAAGTCATTGAACTCATTGATTTGACACTCAATGAATTCCTCTGAAAGGTACCTCTCTCAGAACCATTACTCGAATAGTTCCCATGACACGTCTTCGACGGCCATGTTCAGTTGTGGTAGGAGTGTCTTCCACCATAGAAGAGCGCTCCCCTTCAGTTGAAAGACCGCCATGCAGAACTTCATGTTGGAGGTATAATCACAAAGTTCGAAGCACATTGCCATGTTCTCCAACCATGCCTCGGCGGCTACGTCGTCCAGGGAACCAAAGAACTCATGAAATTTGACCTTCTCAAGTTGACAGTGAATGCTACCAGTAACGGCCGGTGCGCGCGACAAAAGCTTAGTAGGTGTCGGCACCCTGGCCTCGTCTCTGTCTAATCGGTTGATCAGTGCCTCAAACCTGTGCTGAAAAGACCTCATCATCCCGACCACATCTCCAACTGCTATCTGCTCCTATCCGAGAACCTTCTCACCTCCCTAGGGGTTAGACCCCTTAGGCGTGGATTCTACTGGAGGCGTCACGCCTCCTCCCTTAGCACCCCGTCATCTGCCTCTGTGACGTCCTCTAACCATGATTACCTGCACACACATAATCAACTCGATCAACAACAGTATAATCAAATCAAATCATGTCACGGAAGCCATAGCGAATCCCAAGTTGCGGGTCGAACCGACTCTGATATCATATGTAACGAACCTCCCGTTCGTCACTACTACAAACCTCATATAACAAATGGAATTTTTTTTCTTTTTTTTTTGTGTTTTAACAAGTGCGTGTGCGCGTACAAGGGAAACAAACCTATTTGACTCTACTTCACCACCCGACGACTAACAAGACGCAACCATGATGATCACAACAAGAAGACATAAGGCGCACCACAAGTAACTGCAAGCATTAAATGACCATATACATAAGGCGCACAACAAGTAACTGCAAGCATTAAATGACATACTATGTTAGGTACAGTACGGAAACAAATGGAAGAATCCATAGTAGTATATTTTACTATTCCTGCATAGGAAAGCAAGGCGTTTAATATTAGTTCTCTGCTCCGGAGAGAGAGAATGTCAGATAGGCTTTTGGCCGACTGCTCAGGCACAAACTAGTAATCTCTGTCAGGAGGTCACGGTGGTGGGAACTCTGCATTTAAAGGGCCCGTGACTACTGATACGACCTTAGAGGTGTGTCGCAAGAGCGGAAACCATGCCTTTAAAGGGCCCGAGACTCTTGATATGACACTGGATTCTTTACACATAAAATAATCACACACACATACTTATATACAGAGCGACTAGCTTTATCAGATCGAAGAGTCTGATATCATACAACTGTGAGTTTGGACAATTCCAATTATAGTACTAACCTTGAAATTAACCCGACCCTAAACGTCAGCATAGAAATAAACAACAACTTTATTAACGCTAAATTTAACAGCCCAACCCTAAGCCAATCAAATAAAAGCACCCTGCAGAAGGAACCCACCGGATAAGGGTGCCCGCTAGAATTAAGGGCAACACAGAAAAACCCAATACGCAATAAAAACAAAATCCAATTGAGCAATAGGAAACTGATGAAGAAAAGCCAGAACCACATGGGCACAACTTCAATTGAAATGTCAGAGGACTCTTCTAAATACATTTAATAACTTGTTAAGGTCAATATCATTTATGTCGGGCATCATTTAATGACGATTCCACCCATGTAATCAGTTCAACTCCTAGGTAGCTTGCTATGCATTTTGAGGAAGTGAGCCATTTTACTTAAGTGAAAAATTAAGAATTAAATACCAAAAATCCATTAAAGAATTAAGGGAGTAAGGGCTGCATTATACAACCATTAAAACTAATTACAAGGATAGCGCCTACTAACCATAAGTAAGATTTAAACATCAAACACATATTATATCATGCTAACCCTGCGAAATTCCAATTTCAATGCATCTATGTGCTATCAAAGAACCGTAAAGCCACAATACCCCTTTCCATACATGATAACCATATTACCCATAATGATATCAACAATATCTCCTTTAAATAACCTTGTAAATAAATATCCATCACTTTACATCTTGGCCTTATATTAAGTTATAATATAGAAGCTATAACGACGAACTACAAAAAAAATGGATAATACAATCACTTTACATCTTGGCCTTATATCAAGTTATAATATAGAAGCTATAAAGACTAACTATAAAAGAAAATAAGAAATGGATAATACAATCACTTTACATCTTGGCCTTATATTAAGTTATAATATAGAAGCTATAAAGACTAACTATAAAAGGAAATAAGAAATGGATAATACAATCACTTTACATCTTGAATGTTATCTATGACAATACATTAACCTAACCATAACGATAGCCACATCCACTTTAACCGTCCATAATTATTAGCACTAACAGTATCGCTCCATCACATTATCACTATCATAACAAATGACAAGACATTAACTTTTACCAAGTGCATTAATAATAAGATTTACATTACATTGATTATTACCATAAAACCATATTAATATTAACATATTTTCATAAGTAAATTGTTAAGAGTATGGAGCACAGTGTAGTGCATGGGAACTACTCCCAACCATTGGTAACTGAGAAAGTAAGCCAATTGTCTAAACATGAGGGTTCTAAACGTTGTCGAGCCTACCGACCGTCCAGTTCAGAGTGGGTAAGGATCCCAAGTAGTTTCTGAAATCAAGGGCCAGTCACAAGCACATGCCAGAAGGAATGTGTCTGGCAGAGATGAGGGCCTAGACAGCCAAAACATACAACCCGCCAAGGGAGAGTGTCAACGGCAAGGCAGAGAGGCGAAATGAAACCATGCAGAGGCAAAAGTAACGAGGTTTAACAGCGAAGTGTACGAGGTGGATGACGTCTAGAAGTTACCACAGTATTGCCAATGAAGAAGTTGCCAAAAACAATGTAAAATCTGGGCCGCAAGGCAGAGAATCATACCCGATGCAGGCGATTCATAACGTTGGTGATAAAAACATATCGCTCAAGTAGTTTCAGAAGGAAAGATCGTAAATCACTTGGTTTTTTGTGGACATACAATAGGCAAAGATATAATATACATTTCCAAGGCGTGGAAGGAGGAATTACCCAACAAAATATGTAACGATCAACTTGCTACTTGAATGTAATAGAAACTCCCACATAAAATCAAACACCCACAGTCATAACGGAAAACGCCCACAGTCATATTAAATGCCTACAGTGATACAGACACTTGCAGTAATGGAAAACGTCCACAATAGATTCAAACACCCACCGTCACATGAGGAAAATGCCTATAGTGATACAGACGCCTGTAGTAATGGAAAACGTCCACAATAGATTCAAACGCCCACCGTCACATGAGGAAAATGCCCACAGTCGTATTGAGATGCCTACAGCGATACAAACATCCAAAGCAATAAAAAAACAAATGCCCCTCCCAGGACATCAGGCAATCATATAAAAACAAAAAAACGCAGAGGAAGGGTTATTAACAATCGCAGCTACCAAGTGGAGGAAAATCAACACAGTCAACAAATTATAAAAGAAAATTAAAAAAAAGGGAAGGGCCATCAATGCACTGTCATAAAGTTTGTGGTGGGAGCCCAACATTTTTCAACCCCCGAAGACAAGCATAAAAGCAGACCAGAAATCAATAACCTCTTTTTATTATTTAAATTTCAGAATGTCATTGCATTGCAGACCTATAATTCAATTCTTTTTATTGCTAGAATACAATGATAACAAACAAAAACAAGAACCCAACATACGACACAACTGTAGAACGCACAGAACCAAGGACAAATCATCGAGAGGATTGTGGGGTTATAACAGTCTAGGCGTCGAAAAGAACAACAAGGAAACAAGATGATCCAAAATTCAACACCTCAATCATCATCATAAGGATTCATATACAAATTTAAACATTTCACATTATTCTTAAAACAAACAAATGTACTTGTGTACCTATGACCGACGGAGACTAACCCGAAGATTCTATCCCACACTCGAGCTCCATGCCGCTCCCGCTTTCCGACCGCCGAGACCTCACCGGTACCTCCCAGCCAATCGCTAGGGGTACTCTGCTTCCCCCTTAGCCCCTCGAGCCGAAAAGGGGCCACACAAAATCCAGATGGTAAGTCTAGCTTCCCAGCTCGCCTCGCAAGGCTGAGCTACCACTCCTATCCGAGCTGGAAAATCCCAACTCTCCATAAGTAATTAGTCAAGTAACAATTCCGGCAGCGTAATGTTACGCTAAGAGCCGATCCCTTTCTTCCTCATCTTCCCTTTCTTTTATAGAGTTTTTCCAACCTCCAACTTTCCCTAAATCACATTTTAATTAAGTTTTAATAAAAATATTCTAAATATTCTCCTTCGCACAAGTGTCGTCCATCCCCCCCTTTCCTCAAATGATTATTTTATTTAAATTATTAAATTACTCATTTCCCTCACCGACCTAGAGTTGCTCATAAATTTCCTCCTAGGTGTTCCTAGATCCCCTTACATGTTTTAATTAATTTCCCTAAAAATGAAGTTGCTAAATTAGCTCAAATTAGAAGGTTCTTAATTGCAGATTCCTTATTATGTTGACCTCGCCTTTTTACCATAAGTTCCCAACTTCCCTTTATTATGTTTCCTCCATTACTTAGTTTCCTAATTCTTATTATTTCCTTCTTTCCCCTTTTGATTAGAGCCAAAATGGCAGTTGCACTATTTACTCTTTTCCCTTTATTATTAATTGAAAATCTTTTATACTTCCACAAGTTAAATAATTTATTTCCTCTTTACAATTTAAAACCACGGATTTTAATTAAATTATTCCTCTCTTCATTTTACCCTCTAAATTTAAGAAGACTAAAACTATTACTTAAGTGGGTTTTAGTTTATATCTTTAATTTTATTTTTATAGGGCCTTTTTCCTAAGGCTAAACAAAATTTTACCCTAGAGAAGTTTTAGACTTAGGTTTAGATTATGAACTAGGTGACAATTATTTAGGGAAGTCGTTTTAAGAATTTCTTAAGGTGTTAAATGTCTAAAGGCCATCTAGGTTTGTTTCTTCCTCAACATCAATGTGATGTGCCCTTCAGGATGCACCACATGCTCTAAGGGTGCCACTCGCCTCGGTTGTTTCTTTTGCGCGACGTGCCCTTCATGATGCACCACATGCTCCAAGGGTGCCCCTCGCTAACTTGTGTTTCTTTCCACCGACGTGCCCTTCAGGATGCACCACATGCTCCAAGGGTGTCAATCGCCAACTTGACTGATTGGTAGACATCTATAACCCCTGGAGTCAACACTCCGCCAGGTGAACTTGTGGGAGACTAAGGGCTCTAAGGAATAAGGCCCCGCCTTATTGCGTGCCCCTTAAAATCATCGTGAGCAATTGTCGCAGTATTCCCTCACGGCATCATGGATCCTCTCGAACTAGGTAATCGTTAACCTACAGTTTGAGCCACGGTGGGAGTGCTAGTAGGCTGTGGTAGGGTTGCTATCCACCCCTCTCCCTCAACCTCTCTGGAAATCGTGTGTGGCCCCTTTACTCCATATGTGAGTCTAGTAGGCAAGCTATCGTCAGCCTGCATGATGAAAAATCATGTCAGAACATGTCCACGTCAATCATCAAATGAATGAAATATCACAGTAAATAAATCAACCCCATAGCACACTCCCTGACTCAATCTGGATTCCAAGGGGTTCCATTGATGCCTCTGCATCCTCAAGGTCCAAAACCCTGCACACTCAATAAAACTGAGTCAATATCACTTTTCCATGTCAAAGAAGTAAAACATCATGTCATCTATGATAACGCATCATAATCAAGGATAAATGTTTTAATATCATAAAAGTCCAGATCACTTGCGAGCAAGTGTCCTCAAAGAATAAGTTTTTCTTAGTGTGCCAGAGTGGTATGTTACAAATACCTTTTATTGACGGGTCTGGCTTATTCTATGGTCTGTCATCTCCTGTCATGCCGGGGGATTGGGATTGGTTCAGGAGGGAGTTCTTGTACCCCCTTACCCCTACTTCTTGCTATTGTGTGGGGCCTAGCTGGGTTGTTGGCCTCCTAACCTTTAGCTTGTGTGGGGCCTGACCTTTACAAAAGTGTGGTCAAATATATTTCATATATGAATATAATATATATTATATATTATATATATTATATATTATATATA